>CAKAIZ010000085.1:0-40177 GCA_916610145.1 Eristalis arbustorum | reverse complement strand
ATGAGCTATGGAAGATGAGCTATGAGCTATGGTGCCCTACTAATCACCACCAACTTTTTCCATCCCAGAGTCTCAGAGTCAATGGGTACATGCACGATAACATCTCCACGCGTGTGGGTTGGAAGATGAGCTATGGAAGATGAGCTATGAGCTATGGTGCCCTACTAATCACCGCCAACTTTTTCCATCCCAGAGTCTCAGAGTCAATGGGTACATGCACGATAACATCTCCACGCGTGTGGGTTGGAAGATGAGCTATGGAAGATGAGCTATGAGCTATGGTGCCCTGCTGACCACCGCCAACTTTTTCCATGCCAGAGTCTTAGAGTCAATGGGTACATGCACGATAACATCTCCACGCGTGTGGGTTGGAAGATGAGCTATGGAAGATGAGCTATGAGCTATGGTGCCCTACTAATCACCGCCAACTTTTTCCATCCCAGAGTCTCAGAGTCAATGGGTACATGCACGATAACATCTCCACGCGTGTGGGTTTGAAGATGAGCTATGGAAGATGAGCTATGAGCTATGGTGCCCTACTAATCACCGCCAACTTTTTCCATCCCAGAGTCTTAGAGTCAGTGGGTACATGCACGTGTGGGTTGAAAAATGAGCTATGTAAGATGAGTTATGGAAGATGAGCTATGAGCTATGGTGCCCTGCTGACCACCGCCAACTTTTTCCATCCCAGAGTCTTAGAGTCATTGGGTACATGCACGATAACATCTCCACGCGTGTGGGTTGGAAGATGAGCTATGGAAGATGAGCTATGAGCTATGGTGCCCTACTAATCACCGCCAACTTTTTCCATCCCAGAGTCTTAGAGTCAATGGGTACATGCACGATAACATCTCCACGCGTGTGGGTTGGAAGATGAGCTATGAGCTATGGTGCCCTACTAATCACCGCCAACTTTTTCCATCCCAGAGTCTCAGAGTCAATGGGTACATGCACGATAACATCTCCACGCGTGTGGGTTGGAAGATGAGCTATGGAAGATGAGCTATGAGCTATGGTGCCCTACTAATCACCGCCAACTTTTTCCATCCCAGAGTCTCAGAGTCAATGGGTGCATGCACGATAACATCTCCACGCGTGTGGGTTGGAAGATGAGCTATGGAAGATGAGCTATGAGCTATGGTGCCCTACTAATCACCGCCAACTTTTTCCATCCCAGAGTCTCAGAGTCAATGGGTACATGCACGACAACATCTCCACGCGTGTGGGTTGGAAAATGAGCTATGGAAGATGAGCTATGAGCTATGGTGCCCTACTACTCAACGCCAACTTTTTCCATCCCAGAGTCTCAGAGTCAATGGGTACATGCACGATAACATCTCCACGCGTGTGGGTTGGAAGATGAGCTATGGAAGATGAGCTATGGAAGATGAGCTATGAGCTATGGTGCCCTACTAATCACCGCCAACTTTTTCCATCCCAGAGTCTCAGAGTCAATGGGTACATGCACGATAACATCTCCACGCGTGTGGGTTGGAAGATGAGCTATGGAAGATGAGCTATGAGCTATGGTGCCCTACTAATCACCGCCAACTTTTTCCATCCCAGAGTCTCAGAGTCAATGGGTGCATGCACGATAACATCTCCACGCGTGTGGGTTGGAAGATGAGCTATGGAAGATGAGCTATGGAAGATGAGCTATGAGCTATGGTGCCCTACTAATCACCGCCAACTTTTTCCATCCCAGAGTCTCAGAGTCAATGGGTACATGCACGACAACATCTCCACGCGTGTGGGTTGGAAAATGAGCTATGGAAGATGAGCTATGAGCTATGGTGCCCTACTACTCAACGCCAACTTTTTCCATCCCAGAGTCTCAGAGTCAATGGGTACATGCACGATAACATCTCCACGCGTGTGGGTTGGAAGATGAGCTATGGAAGATGAGCTATGGAAGATGAGCTATGAGCTATGGTGCCCTACTAATCACCGCCAACTTTTTCCATCCCAGAGTCTCAGAGTCAATGGGTACATGCACGATAACATCTCCACGCGTGTGGGTTGGAAGATGAGCTATGGAAGATGAGTTATGGAAGATGAGCTATGAGCTATGGTGCCCTGCTGACCACCGCCAACTTTTTCCATCCCAGAGTCTTAGAGTCAATGGGTACATGCACGATAACATCTCCACGCGTGTGGGTTGGAAGATGAGCTATGGAAGATGAGCTATGAGCTATGGTGCCCTACTAATCACCGCCAACTTTTTCCATCCCAGAGTCTCAGAGTCAATGGGTACATGCACGATAACATCTCCACGCGTGTGGGTTGGAAGATGAGCTATGGAAGATGAGCTATGAGCTATGGTGCCCTACTAATCACCGCCAACTTTTTCCATCCCAGAGTCTCAGAGTCAATGGGTACATGCACGAAAACATCTCCACGCGTGTGGGTTGGAAGATGAGCTATGGAAGATGAGCTATGGAAGATGAGCTATGAGCTATGGTGCCCTACTAATCACCGCCAACTTTTTCCATCCCAGAGTCTCAGAGTCAATGGGTACATGCACGATAACATCTCCACGCGTGTGGGTTGGAAGATGAGCTATGGAAGATGAGCTATGAGCTATGGTGCCCTACTAATCACCGCCAACTTTTTCCATCCCAGAGTCTCAGAGTCAATGGGTACATGCACGATAACATCTCCACGCGTGTGGGTTGGAAGATGAGCTATGGAAGATGAGTTATGAGCTATGGTGCCCTGCTGACCACCGCCAACTTTTTCCATGCCAGAGTCTTAGAGTCAATGGGTACATGCACGATAACATCTCCACGCGTGTGGGTTGGAAGATGAGCTATGGAAGATGAGCTATGAGCTATGGTGCCCTACTAATCACCGCCAACTTTTTCCATCCCAGAGTCTCAGAGTCAATGGGTACATGCACGATAACATCTCCACGCGTGTGGGTTGGAAGATGAGCTATGGAAGATGAGCTATGAGCTATGGTGCCCTACTAATCACCGCCAACTTTTTCCATCCCAGAGTCTCAGAGTCAATGGGTACATGCACGATAACATCTCCACGCGTGTGGGTTGGAAGATGAGCTATGGAAGATGAGTTATGGAAGATGAGCTATGAGCTATGGTGCCCTGCTGACCACCGCCAACTTTTTCCATCCCAGAGTCTTAGAGTCAATGGGTACATGCACGATAACATCTCCACGCGTGTGGGTTGGAAGATGAGCTATGGAAGATGAGCTATGAGCTATGGTGCCCTACTAATCACCTCCAACTTTTTCCATCCCAGAGTCTCAGAGTCAATGGGTACATGCACGATAACATCTCCACGCGTGTGGGTTGGAAGATGAGCTATGGAAGATGAGCTATGAGCTATGGTGCCCTACTAATCACCGCCAACTTTTTCCATCCCAGAGTCTTAGAGTCAATGGGTACATGCACGATAACATCTCCACGCGTGTGGGTTGGAAGATGAGCTATGGAAGATGAGCTATGAGCTATGGTGCCCTACTAATCACCGCCAACTTTTTCCATCCCAGAGTCTCAGAGTCAATGGGTACATGCACGAAAACATCTCCACGCGTGTGGGTTGGAAAATGAGCTATGGAAGATGAGCTATGAGCTATGGTGCCCTACTACTCAACGCCAACTTTTTCCATCCCAGAGTCTCAGAGTCAATGGGTTCATGCACGATAACATCTCCACGCGTGTGGGTTGGAAGATGAGCTATGGAAGATGAGCTATGAGCTATGGTGCCCTACTAATCACCGCCAACTTTTTCCATCCCAGAGTCTCAGAGTCAATGGGTACATGCACGATAACATCACCACCCGTGTGGGTTGGAAGATGAGCTATGGAAACCTTAAAAATTGCCCTGCTGACCACCGCCAACTTTTTCCATCCCAGAGTCTTAGAGTCAATGGGTACATGCACGATAATATCTCCACGCGTGTGGGTTGGAAGATGAGCTATGGAAACCTTCAAAATTGCCCTACTAATCACCGCCAACTTTTTCCATCCCAGAGTCTCAGAGTCAATGGGTACATGCACGATAACATCACCGCCCGTGTGGATTGGAAGATGAGCTATGGAAGATGAGCTATGAGCTATGGTACCCTACTAATCACCGCCAACTTTTTCCATCCCAGAGTCTCAGAGTCAATGGGTACATGCACGATAACATATCCACGCGTGTGGGTTGGAAGATGAGCTATGAGCTATGGTGCCCTACTACTCAACGCCAACTTTTTCCATCCCAGAGTCTCAGAGTCAATGGGTACATGCACGATAACATCTCCACGCGTGTGGGTTGGAAGATGAGCTATGGAAACCTTCAAAATTGCCCTACTAATCACCGCCAACTTTTTCCATCCCAGAGTCTCAGAGTCAATGGGTACATGCACGAAAACATCTCCACGCGTGTGGGTTGGAAAATGAGCTATGGAAGATGAGCTATGAGCTATGGTGCCCTACTACTCAACGCCAACTTTTTCCATCCCAGAGTCTCAGAGTCAATGGGTACATGCACGATAACATCTCCACGCGTGTGGGTTGGAAGATGAGCTATGGAAGATGAGCTATGAGCTATGGTGCCCTACTAATCACCGCCAACTTTTTCCATCCCAGAGTCTCAGAGTCAATGGGTACATGCACGATAACATCACCACCCGTGTGGGTTGGAAGATGAGCTATGGAAACCTTAAAAATTGCCCTGCTGACCACCGCCAACTTTTCCATCCCAGAGTCTTAGAGTCAATGGGTACATGCACGATAATATCTCCACGCGTGTGGGTTGGAAGATGAGCTATGGAAACCTTCAAAATTGCCCTACTAATCACCGCCAACTTTTTCCATCCCAGAGTCTCAGAGTCAATGGGTACATGCACGATAACATCACCGCCCGTGTGGATTGGAAGATGAGCTATGGAAGATGAGCTATGAGCTATGGTACCCTACTAATCATCGCCAACTTTTTCCATCCCAGAGTCTTAGGATCAATGGGTACATGCACGATAACATCTCCACGCGTGTGGGTTGGAAGATGAGCTATGAGCTATGGTGCCCTACTAATCACCGCCAACTTTTTCCATCCCAGAGTCTCAGAGTCAATGGGTACATGCACGATAACATCTCCACGCGTGTGGGTTGGAAGATGAGCTATGAGCTATGGTGCCCTACTAATCACCGCCAACTTTTTCCATCCCAGAGTCTTAGAGTCAGTGGGTACATGCACGATAACATCTCCACCCGTGTGGGTTGGAAGATGAGCTATGGAAGATGAGCTATGGAAGATGAGCTATGAGCTATGGTGCCCTACTAATCACCGCCAACTTTTTCCATCCCAGAGTCTTAGAGTCAATGGGTACATGCACGATAACATCTCCACGCGTGTGGGTTGGAAGATGAGCTATGGAAGATGAGCTATGGAAGATGAGCTATGAGCTATGGTGCCCTACTAATCACCGCCAACTTTTTCCATCCTAGAGTCTCAGAGTCAATGGGTACATGCACGATAACATCTCCACGCGTGTGGGTTGGAAGATGAGCTATGGAAACCTTCAAAATTGCCCTACTAATCACCGCCAACTTTTTCCATCCCAGAGTCTCAGAGTCAATGGGTACATGCACGAAAACATCTCCACGCGTGTGGGTTGGAAAATGAGCTATGGAAGATGAGCTATGAGCTATGGTGCCCTACTACTCAACGCCAACTTTTTCCATCCCAGAGTCTCAGAGTCAATGGGTACATGCACGATAACATCTCCACGCGTGTGGGTTGGAAGATGAGCTATGAGCTATGGTGCCCTACTAATCACCGCCAACTTTTTCCATCCCAGAGTCTTAGAGTCAGTGGGTACATGCACGATAACATCTCCACGCGTGTGGGTTGGAAGATGAGCTATGGAAGATGAGCTATGAGCTATGGTGCCCTACTAATCACCGCCAACTTTTTCCATCCCAGAGTCTTAGAGTCAATGGGTACATGCACGATAACATCACCACCCGTGTGGGTTGGAAGATGAGCTATGGAAACCTTAAAGATTGCCCTACTAATCACCGCCAACTTTTTCCATCCCAGAGTCTCAGAGTCAGTGTCTACATGCACGATAACATCTCCACGCGTGTGGGTTGGAAGATGAGCTATGGAAGATGAGCTATGAGCTATGGTGCCCTACTAATCACCGCCAACTTTTTCCATCCCAGAGTCTTAGAGTCAGTGTGTACATGCACGATAACATCTCCACGCGTGTGGGTTGGAAGATGAGCTATGGAAGATGAGCTATGAGCTATGGTGCCCTACTACTCAACGCCAACTTTTTCCATCCGAGAGTCTTAGAGTCAATAGGTACATGCACGATAACATCTCCACGCGTGTGGGTTGGAAGATGAGCTATGGAAGATAAGCTATGAGCTATGGTGCCCTACTAATCACCGCCAACTTTTTCCATCCCAGAGTCTTAGAGTCAATGGGTACATGCACGATAACATCACCACCCGTGTGGGTTGGAAGATGAGCTATGGAAACCTTAAAGATTGCCCTGCTGACCACCGCCAACTTTTTCCATCCCAGAGTCTTAGAGTCAATGGGTACATGCACGATAACATCTCCACGCCTGTGGGTTGGAAGATGAGCTATGGAAACCTTCAAAATTGCCCTACTAATCACCGCCAACTTTTTCCATCCCAGAGTCTCAGAGTCAATGGGTACATGCACGATAACATCTCCACGCGTGTGGGTTGGAAGATGAGCAATGGAAGATGAGCTATGGAAGATGAGCTATGGAAGATGAGCTATGAGCTATGGTGCCCTACTAATCACCGCCAACTTTTTCCATCCCAGAGTCTTAGAGTCAGTGGGTACATGCACGATAACATCTCCACGCGTGTGGGTTGGAAGATGAGCTATGGAAACCTTCAAAATTGCCCTACTAATCACCGCCAACTTTTTCCATCCCAGAGTCTTAGAGTCAGTGGGTAGATGCACGATAATATCTCCACGCGTGTGGGTTGGAAGATGAGCTATGGAAACCTTCAAAATTGCCCTACTAATCACCGCCAACTTTTTCCATCCCAGAGTCTTAGAGTCAATGGGTACATGCACGATAACATCTCCACGCGTGTGGGTTGGAAGATGAGCTATGGAAGCGTTCAAAATTGCCCTACTGACCACGGCCAACTTTTTCCATCCGAGAGTCTCAGAGTCAATGGGTACATGCACGATAACATCTCCACGCGTGTGGGTTGGAAGATGAGCTATGGAAACCTTCAAAATTGCCCTACTAATCACCGCCAACTTTTTCCATCCCAGAGTCTCAGAGTCAATGGGTACATGCACGATAACATCTCCACGCGTGTGGGTTGGAAGATGAGCTATGGAAGATGAGCTATGGAAGATGAGCTATGAGCTATGGTGCCCTACTAATCACCGCCAACTTTTTCCATCCCAGAGTCTTAGAGTCAATGGGTACATGCACGATAACATCACCACCCGTGTGGGTTGGAAGATGAGCTATGGAAGATGAGCTATGAGCTATGGTGCCCTACTACTCAACGCCAACTTTTTCCATCCCAGAGTCTCAGAGTCATTGGGTACATGCACGATAACATCTCCACGCGTGTGGGTTGGAAGATGAGCTATGAGCTATGGTGCCCTACTAATCACCGCCAACTTTTTCCATCCCAGAGTCTTAGAGTCAGTGGGTACATGCACGATAACATCTCCACGCGTGTGGGTTGGAAGATGAGCTATGGAAGATGAGCTATGGAAGATGAGCTATGAGCTATGGTGCCCTACTAATCACCGCCAACTTTTTCCATCCCAGAGTCTTAGAGTCAATGGGTACATGCACGATAACATCACCACCCGTGTGGGTTGGAAGATGAGCTATGGAAACCTTAAAGATTGCCCTACTAATCACCGCCAACTTTTTCCATCCCAGAGTCTCAGAGTCAGTGGCTACATGCACGATAACATCTCCACGCGTGTGGGTTGGAAGATGAGCTATGGAAGATGAGCTATGAGCTATGGTGCCCTACTAATCACAGCCAACTTTTTCCATCCCAGAGTCTTAGAGTCAGTGGGTACATGCACGATAACATCTCCACGCGTGTGGGTTGGAAGATGAGCTATGGAAGATGAGCTATGAGCTATGGTGCCCTACTACTCAACGCCAACTTTTTCCATCCGAGAGTCTTAGAGTCAATAGGTACATGCACGATAACATCTCCACGCGTGTGGGTTGGAAGATGAGCTATGGAAGATAAGCTATGAGCTATGGTGCCCTACTAATCACCGCCAACTTTTTCCATCCCAGAGTCTCAGAGTCAATGGGTACATGCACGATAACATCTCCACGCGTGTGGGTTGGAAGATGAGCTATGGAAGATTAGCTATGAGCTATGGTGCCCTACTAATCACCGCCAACTTTTTCCATCCCAGAGTCTCAGAGTCAATGGGTACATGCACGATAACATCTCCACGCGTGTGGGTTGTAAGATGAGCTATGAGCTATGGTGCCCTACTAATCACCGCCAACTTTTTCCATCCCAGAGTCTTAGAGTCAGTGGGTACATGCACGATAACATCTCCACGCGTGTGGGTTGGAAGATGAGTTATGGAAGATGAGCTATGAGCTATGGTGCCCTACTACTCAACGCCAACTTTTTCCATCCCAGAGTCTCAGAGTCAGTGGCTACATGCACGATAACATCTCCACGCGTGTGGGTTGGAAGATGAGCTATGGAAGATGAGCTATGAGCTATGGTGCCCTACTAATCACCGCCAACTTTTTCCATCCCAGAGTCTTAGAGTCAGTGGGTACATGCACGATAACATCTCCACGCGTGTGGGTTGGAAGATGAGCTATGGAAGATGAGCTATGAGCTATGGTGCCCTACTAATCACCGCCAACTTTTTCCATCCCAGAGTCTCAGAGTCAGTGGCTACATGCACGATAACATCTCCACGCGTGTGGGTTGGAAAATGAGCTATGGAAGATGAGCTATGAGCTATGGTGCCCTACTAATCACCGCCAACTTTTTCCATCCCAGAGTCTTAGAGTCAGTGGGTACATGCACGATAACATCTCCACGCGTGTGGGTTGGAAGATGAGCTATGGAAACCTTCAAAATTGCCCTACTAATCACCGCCAACTTTTTCCATCCCAGAGTCTCAGAGTCAATGGGTACATGCACGATAACATCTCCACGCGTGTGGTTTGGAAAATGAGCTATGGAAGATGAGCTATGAGCTATGGTGCCCTACTAATCACCGCCAACTTTTTCCATCCCAGAGTCTTAGAGTCAGTGGGTACATGCACGATAACATCTCCACGCGTGTGGGTTGGAAGATGAGCTATGGAAGATGAGCTATGAGCTATGGTGCCCTACTACTCAACGCCAACTTTTTCCATCCCAGAGTCTTAGAGTCAGTGGGTACATGCACGATAACATCTCCACGCGTGTGGGTTGGAAGATGAGCTATGGAAACCTTCAAAATTGCCCTACTAATCACCGCCAACTTTTTCCATCCCAGAGTCTCAGAGTCAATGGGTACATGCACGAAAACATCTCCACGCGTGTGGGTTGGAAAATGAGCTATGGAAGATGAGCTATGAGCTATGGTGCCCTACTAATCACCGCCAACTTTTTCCATCCCAGAGTCTTAGAGTCAATGGGTACATGCACGATAACATCACCACCCGTGTGGGTTGGAAGATGAGCTATGGAAACCTTAAAGATTGCCCTACTAATCACCGCCAACTTTTTCCATCCCAGAGTCTCAGAGTCAGTGGCTACATGCACGATAACATCTCCACGCGTGTGGGTTGGGAGATGAGCTATGGAAGATGAGCTATGAGCTATGGTGCCCTACTAATCACCGCCAACTTTTTCCATCCCAGAGTCTTAGAGTCAGTGGGTACATGCACGATAACATCTCCACGCGTGTGGGTTGGAAGATGAGCTATGGAAACCTTCAAAATTGCCCTACTAATCACCGCCAACTTTTTCCATCTAAGAGTCTCAGAGTCAATGGGTACATGCACGATAACATCTCCACGCGTGTGGGTTGGAAAATGAGCTATGGAAGATGAGCTATGAGCTATGGTGCCCTACTAATCACCGCCAACTTTTTCCATCCCAGAGTCTCAGAGTCAATGGGTACATGCACGATAACATCACCACCCGTGTGGGTTGGAAGATGAGCTATGGAAACCTTAAAAATTGCCCTGCTGACCACCGCCAACTTTTTCCATCCCAGAGTCTTAGAGTCAGTGGGTACATGCACGATAACATCTCCACCCGTGTGGGTTGGAAGATGAGCTATGGAAGATGAGCTGTGGAAGATGAGCTATGAGCTATGGTGCCCTACTAATCACCGCCAACTTTTTCCATCCCAGAGTCTTAGAGTCAATGGGTACATGCACGATAACATCTCCACGCGTGTGGGTTGGAAGATGAGCTATGGAAGATGAGCTATGAGCTATGGTGCCCTACTAATCACCGCCAACTTTTTCCATCCCAGAGTCTTAGAGTCAATGGGTACATGCACGATAACATCTCCACGCGTGTGGGTTGGAAGATGAGCTATGGAAACCTTCAAAATTGCCCTACTAATCACCGCCAACTTTTTCCATCCCAGAGTCTCAGAGTCAATGGGTACATGCACGAAAACATCTCCACGCGTGTGGGTTGGAAAATGAGCTATGGAAGATGAGCTATGAGCTATGGTGGCCTAGTACTCAACGCCAACTTTTTCCATCCCAGAGTCTCAGAGTCAATGGGTACATGCACGATAACATCTCCACGCGTGTGGGTTGGAAGATGAGCTATGAGCTATGAAGCTCTACTAATCACCGCCAACTTTTTCCATCCCAGAGTCTTAGAGTCAGTGGGTACATGCACGATAACATCTCCACCCGTGTGGGTTGGAAGATGAGCTATGGAAGATGAGCTGTGGAAGATGAGCTATGAGCTATGGTGCCCTACTAATCACCGCCAACTTTTTCCATCCCAGAGTCTCAGAGTCAATGGGTACATGCACGATAACATCTCCACGCGTGTGGGTTGGAAGATGAGCTATGGAAGATGAGCTATGAGCTATGGTGCCCTATTAATCACCGCCAACTTTTTCCATCCCAAAGTCTTAGAGTCAGTGGGTACATGCACGATAACATCTCCACGCGTGTGGGTTGGAAGATGAGCTATGGAAGATGAGCTATGAGCTATGGTGCCCTACTAATCACCGCCAACTTTTTCCATCCCAGAGTCTTAGAGTCAATGGGTACATGCACGATAACATCTCCACGCGTGTGGGTTGGAAGATGAGCTATGGAAGATGAGCTATGAGCTATGGTGCCCTACTAATCACCGCCAACTTTTTCCATCCCAAAGTCTTAGAGTCAATGGGTACATGCACGATAACATCTCCACGCGTGTGGGTTGGAAGATGAGCTATGGAAACCTTCAAAATTGCCCTACTAATCACCGCCAACTTTTTCCATCCCAGAGTCTCAGAGTCAATGGGTACATGCACGAAAACATCTCCACGCGTGTGGGTTGGAAAATGAGCTATGGAAGATGAGCTATGAGCTATGGTGCCCTACTACTCAACGCCAACTTTTTCCATCCCAGAGTCTCAGAGTCAATGGGTACATGCACGATAACATCTCCACGCGTGTGGGTTGGAAGATGAGCTATGGTGCCCTACTAATCACCGCCAACTTTTTCCATCCCAGAGTCTTAGAGTCAGTGGGTACATGCACGATAACATCTCCACGCGTGTGGGTTGGAAGATGAGCTATGGAAGATGAGCTATGGAAGATGAGCTATGAGCTATGGTGCCCTACTAATCACCGCCAACTTTTTCCATCCCAGAGTCTTAGAGTCAATGGGTACATGCACGATAACATCACCACCCGTGTGGGTTGGAAGATGAGCTATGGAAACCTTAAAGATTGCCCTACTAATCACCGCCAACTTTTTCCATCCCAGAGTCTCAGAGTCAGTGGCTACATGCACGATAACATCTCCACGCGTGTGGGTTGGGAGATGAGCTATGGAAGATGAGCTATGAGCTATGGTGCCCTACTAATCACCGCCAACTTTTTCCATCCCAGAGTCTTAGAGTCAGTGGGTACATGCACGATAACATCTCCACGCGTGTGGGTTGGAAGATGAGCTATGGAAGATGAGCTATGAGCTATGGTGCCCTACTAATCACCGCCAACTTTTTCCATCCCAGAGTCTTAGAGTCAATGGGTACATGCACGATAACATCACCACCCGTGTGGGTTGGAAGATGAGCTATGGAAACCTTAAAGATTGCCCTACTAATCACCGCCAACTTTTTCCATCCCAGAGTCTCAGAGTCAGTGGCTACATGCACGATAACATCTCCACGCGTGTGGGTTGGGAGATGAGCTATGGAAGATGAGCTATGAGCTATGGTGCCCTACTAATCACCGCCAACTTTTTCCATCCCAGAGTCTTAGAGTCAGTGGGTACATGCACGATAACATCTCCACGCGTGTGGGTTGGAAGATGAGCTATGGAAACCTTCAAAATTGCCCTACTAATCACCGCCAACTTTTTCCATCCCAGAGTCTCAGAGTCAATGGGTACATGCACGATAACATCACCGCCCGTGTGGATTGGAAGATGAGCTATGGAAACCTTCAAAATTGCCCTACTAATCACCGCCAACTTTTTCCATCCCAGAGTCTCAGAGTCAATGGGTACATGCACGATAACATCACCACCCGTGTGGGTTGGAAGATGAGCTATGGAAACCTTCAAAATTGCCCTACTAATCACCGCCAACTTTTTCCATCCCAGAGTCTCAGAGTCAATGGGTACATGCACGATAACATCACCGCCCGTGTGGATTGGAAGATGAGCTATGGAAGCGTTCAAAATTGCCCTACTGACCACCGCCAACTTTTTCCATCCCAGAGTCTCAGAGTCAATGGGTACATGCACGATAACATCACCGCCCGTGTGGATTGGAAGATGAGCTATGGAAGCGTTCAAAATTGCCCTACTAATCACCGCCAACTTTTTCCATCCCAGAGTCTCAGAGTCAGTGGCTACATGCACGATAACATCTCCACGCGTGTGGGTTGGGAGATGAGCTATGGAAGATGAGCTATGAGCTATGGTGCCCTACTAATCACCGCCAACTTTTTCCATCCCAGAGTCTTAGAGTCAGTGGGTACATGCACGATAACATCTCCACGCGTGTGGGTTGGAAGATGAGCTATGGAAACCTTCAAAATTGCCCTACTAATCACCGCCAACTTTTTCCATCCCAGAGTCTCAGAGTCAATGGATACATGCACGATAACATCACCGCCCGTGTGGATTGGAAGATGAGCTATGGAAGCGTTCAAAATTGCCCTACTGACCACCGCCAACTTTTTCCATCCCAGAGTCTCAGAGTCAATGGGTACATGCACGATAACATCTCCACGCGTGTGGGTTGGAAGATGAGCTATGGAAGATGAGCTATGAGCTATGGTGCCCTACTAATCACCGCCAACTTTTTCCATCCCAGAGTCTTAGAGTCAGTGGGTACATGCACGATAACATCTCCACGCGTGTGGGTTGGAAGATGAGCTATGGAAACCTTCAAAATTGCCCTACTAATCACCGCCAACTTTTTCCATCCCAGAGTCTCAGAGTCAGTGGCTACATGCACGATAACATCTCCACGCGTGTGGGTTGGAAGATGAGCTATGGAAGATGAGCTATGAGCTATGGTGCCCTACTAATCACCGCCAACTTTTTCCATCCCAGAGTCTTAGAGTCAGTGGGTACATGCACGATAACATCTCCACGCGTGTGGGTTGGAAGATGAGCTATGGAAGATGAGCTATGAGCTATGTTGCCCTACTAATCACCGCCAACTTTTGCCATCCCAGAGTCTCAGAGTCAATGGGTACATGCACGATAACATCACCACCCGTGTGGGTTGGAAGATGAGCTATGGAAGATGAGCTATGGAAGATGAGCTATGAGCTATGGTGCCCTACTAATCACCGCCAACTTTTTCCATCCCAGAGTCTTAGAGTCAATGGGTACATGCACGATAACATCTCCACGCGTGTGGGTTGGAAGATGAGCTATGGAAACCTTAAAGATTGCCCTGCTGACCACCGCCAACTTTTTCCATCCCAGAGTCTTAGAGTCAATGGGTACATGCACGATAACATCTCCACGCGTGTGGGTTGGAAGATGAGCTATGGAAGATGAGCTATGAGCTATGGTGCCCTACTACTCAACGCCAACTTTTTCCATCCTAGAGTCTCAGAGTCAATGGGTACATGCACGATAACATCTCCACGCGTGTGGGTTGGAAGATGAGCTATGGAAGATGAGCTATGGAAGATGAGCTATGAGCTATGGTGCCCTACTAATCACCGCCAACTTTTTCCATCCCAGAGTCTTAGAGTCAATGGGTACATGCACGATAACATCTCCACGCGTGTGGGTTGGAAGATGAGCTATGGAAACCTTCAAAATTGCCCTACTAATCACCGCCAACTTTTTCCATCCCAGAGTCTCAGAGTCAGTGGCTATATGCACGATAACATCTCCACGCGTGTGGGTTGGAAGATGAGCTATGGAAGATGAGCTATGAGCTATGGTGCCCTACTAATCACCGCCAACTTTTTCCATCCCAGAGTCTTAGAGTCAGTGGGTACATGCACGATAACATCTCCACGCGTGTGGGTTGGAAGATGAGCTATGGAAACCTTCAAAATTGCCCTACTAATCACCGCCAACTTTTTCCATCCCAGAGTCTCAGAGTCAATGGGTACATGCACGATAACATCACCACCCGTGTGGATTGGAAGATGAGCTATGGAAGCGTTCAAAATTGCCCTACTGACCACCGCCAACTTTTTCCATCCCAGAGTCTCAGAGTCAATGGGTACATGCACGATAACATCACCGCCCGTGTGGATTGGAAGATGAGCTATGGAAGCGTTCAAAATTGCCCTACTAATCACCGCTAACTTTTTCCATCCCAGAGTCTCAGAGTCAATGGGTACATGCACGATAACATCACCACCCGTGTGGGTTGGAAGATGAGCTATGGAAACCTTCAAAATTGCCCTACTAATCACCGCCAACTTTTTCCATCCCAGAGTCTCAGAGTCAATGGGTACATGCACGATAACATCACCGCCCGTGTGGATTGGAAGATGAGCTATGGAAGCGTTCAAAATTGCCCTACTGACCACCGCCAACTTTTTCCATCCCAGAGTCTCAGAGTCAACGGGTGCATGCACGATAACATCTCCACGCGTGTGGGTTGGAAGATGAGCTATGGAAGATGAGCTATGAGCTATGGTGCCCTACTAATCACCGCCAACTTTTTCCATCCCAGAGTCTTAGAGTCAGTGGGTACATGCACGATAACATCTCCACGCGTGTGGGTTGGAAGATGAGCTATGGAAGATGAGCTATGGAAGATGAGCTATGAGCTATGGTGCCCTACTAATCACCGCCAACTTTTTCCATCCCAGAGTCTCAGAGTCAATGGGTACATGCACGATAACATCTCCACGCGTGTGGGTTGGAAGATGAGCTATGGAAGATGAGCTTTGACCTATGGTGCCCTACTAATCACCGCCAACTTTTTCCATCCCAGAGTCTTAGAGTCAATGGGTACATGCACGATAACATCTCCACGCGTGTGGGTTGGAAGATGAGCTATGGAAACCTTCAAAATTGCCCTACTAATCACCGCCAACTTTTTCCATCCCAGAGTCTCAGAGTCAGTGGCTACATGCACGATAACATCTCCACGCGTGTGGGTTGGAAGATGAGCTATGGAAGATGAGCTATGAGCTATGGTGCCCTACTAATCACCGCCAACTTTTTCCATCCCAGAGTCTTAGAGTCAGTGGGTACATGCACGATAACATCTCCACGCGTGTGGGTTGGAAGATGAGCTATGGAAGATGAGCTATGGTGCCCTACTAATCACCGCCAACTTTTGCCATCCCAGAGTCTCAGAGTCAATGGGTACATGCACGATAACATCACCACCCGTGTGGGTTGGAAGATGAGCTATGGAAGATGAGCTATGAGCTATGGTGCCCTACTAATCACCGCCAACTTTTTCCATCCCAGAGTCTTAGAGTCAATGGGTACATGCACGATAACATCTCCACACGTGTGGGTTGGAAGATGAGCTATGTAAACCTTAAAGATTGCCCTGCTGACCACCGCCAACTTTTTCCATCCCAGAGTCTTAGAGTCAATGGGTACATGCACGATAACATCTCCACGCGTGTGGGTTGGAAGATGAGCTATGGAAGATGAGCTGTGAGCTATGGTGCCCTACTACTCAACGCCAACTTTTTCCATCCCAGAGTCTCAGAGTCAATGGGTACATGCACGATAACATCACCACCCGTGTGGGTTGGAAGATGAGCTATGGAAGATGAGCTATGGAAGATGAGCTATGAGCTATGGTGCCCTACTACTCAACGCCAACTTTTTCCATCCGAGAGTCTTAGAGTCAATAGGTACATGCACGATAACATCACCACCCGTGTGGGTTGGAAGATGAGCTATGGAAACCTTCAAAATTGCCCTACTAATCACCGCCAACTTTTGCCATCTCAGAGTCTCAGAGTCAATGGGTACATGCACGATAACATCTCCACGCGTGTGGGTTGGAAGATGAGCTATGAGCTATGGTGCCCTACTAATCACCGCCAACTTTTTCCATCCCAGAGTCTTAGAGTCAGTGGTTACATGCACGATAACATCTCCACGCGTGTGGGTTGGAAGATGAGCTATGGAAGATGAGCTATGAGCTATGGTGCCCTACTAATCACCGCCAACTTTTTCCATCCCAGAGTCTTAGAGTCAATAGGTACATGCACGATAACATCTCCACGCGTGTGGATTGGAAGATGAGCTATGGAAGATGAGCTATGAGCTATGGTACCCTACTAATCACCGCCAACTTTTTCCATCCCAGAGTCTCAGAGTCAATGGGCACATGCACGATAACATCTCCACGCGTGTGGGTTGGAAGATGAGTTATGAAGATGAGCTATGAGCTATGGTGCCCTACTAATCACCGCCAACTTTTTCCATCCCAGAGTCTTAGAGTCAATGGATACATGCACGATAACATCTCCACGCGTGTGGGTTGGAAGATGAGCTATGAGCTATGGTGCCCTACTAATCACCGCCAACTTTTTCCATCCCAGAGTCTTAGAGTCAGTGGTTACATGCACGATAACATCTCCACGCGTGTGGGTTGGAAGATGAGCTATGGAAGATGAGCTATGAGCTATGGTGCCCTACTAATCACCGCCAACTTTTTCCATCCCAGAGTCTTAGAGTCAATGGGTACATGCACGATAACATCTCCACGCGTGTGGGTTGGAAAATGAGCTATGGAAGATGAGCTATGAGCTATGGTGCCCTACTAATCACCGCCAACTTTTTCCATCCCAGAGTCTCAGAGTCAATGGGTACATGCACGATAACATCACCACCCGTGTGGGTTGGAAGATGAGCTATGGAAACCTTCAAAATTGCCCTACTAATCACCGCCAACTTTTTCCATCCCAGAGTCTCAGAGTCAATGGGTACATGCACGATAACATCACCGCCCGTGTGGATTGGAAGATGAGCTATGGAAGCGTTCAAAATTGCCCTACTGACCACCGCCAACTTTTTCCATCCCAGAGTCTCAGAGTCAATGGGTACATGCACGATAACATCTCCACGCGTGTGGGTTGGAAGATGAGCTATGGAAGATGAGCTATGAGCTATAGTGCCCTACTGATCACCGCCAACTTTTTCCATCCCAGAGTCTTAGAGTCAGTGGGTACATGCACGATAACATCTCCACGCGTGTGGGTTGGAAGATGAGCTATGGAAGATGAGCTATGAGCTATGGTGCCCTACTAATCACCGCCAACTTTTTCCATCCCAGAGTCTCAGAGTCAATGGGTACATGCACGATAACATCTCCACGCGTGTGGGTTGGAAGATGAGCTATGGAAGATGAGCTATGGAAGATGAGCTATGAGCTATGGTGCCCTACTAATCACCGCCAACTTTTTCCATCCCAGAGTCTTAGAGTCAGTGGGTACATGCACGATAACATCTCCACGCGTGTGGGTTGGAAGATGAGCTATGGAAACCTTCAAAATTGCCCTACTAATCACCGCCAACTTTTTCCATCCCAGAGTCTCAGAGTCAATGGGTACATGCACGATAACATCACCGCCCGTGTGGATTGGAAGATGAGCTATGGAAGCGTTCAAAATTGCCCTACTGACCACCGCCAACTTTTTCCATCCCAGAGTCTCAGAGTCAATGGGTACATGCACGATAACATCACCGCCCGTGTGGATTGGAAGATGAGCTATGGAAGCGTTCATAATTGCCCTACTGACCACCGCCAACTTTTTCCATCCCAGAGTCTCAGAGTCAATGGGTACATGCACGATAACATCACCGCCCGTGTGGATTGGAAGATGAGCTATGGAAACCTTCAAAATTGCCCTACTAATCACCGCCAACTTTTTCCATCCCAGAGTCTTAGAGTCAATGGGTACATGCACGATAACATCTCCACGCGTGTGGGTTGGAAGATGAGCTATGGAAGATGAGCTATGAGCTATGGTACCCTACTAATCACCGCCAACTTTTTCCATCCCAGAGTCTCAGAGTCAATGGGTACATGCACGATAACATCTCCACGCGTGTGGGTTGGAAGATGAGCTATGGAAGATGAGCTATGAGCTATGGTGCCCTACTACTCAACGCCAACTTTTTTCCATCCGAGAGTCTTAGAGTCAATAGGTACATGCACGATAACATCTCCACGCGTGTGGGTTGGAAGATGAGCTATGGAAGATGAGCTATGAGCTATGGTGCCCTACTAATCACCGCCAACTTTTTCCATCCTAGAGTCTTAGAGTCAATGGGTACATGCACGATAACATCTCCACGCGTGTGGGTTGGAAGATGAGCTATGAGCTATGGTGCCCTACTAATCACCGCCAACTTTTTCCATCCCAGAGTCTTAGAGTCAGTGGGTACATGCACGATAACATCTCCACGCGTGTGGGTTGGAAGATGAGCTATGGAAGATGAGCTATGGAAGATGAGCTATGAGCTATGGTGCCCTACTAATCACCGCCAACTTTTTCCATCCCAGAGTCTCAGAGTCAATGGGTACATGCACGATAACATCTCCACGCGTGTGGGTTGGAAGATGAGCTATGGAAGATGAGCTATGGAAGATGAGCTATGAGCTATGGTGCCCTACTAATCACCGCCAACTTTTTCCATCCCAGAGTCTTAGAGTCAGTGGGTACATGCACGATAACATCTCCACGCGTGTGGGTTGGAAGATGAGCTATGGAAACCTTCAAAATTGCCCTACTAATCACCGCCAACTTTTTCCATCCCAGAGTCTTAGAGTCAATGGGTACATGCACGATAAAATCTCCACGCGTGTGGGTTGGAAGATGAGCTATGGAAACCTTCAAAATTGCCCTACTAATCACCGCCAACTTTTTCCATCCCAGAGTCTTAGAGTCAGTGGGTACATGCACGATAACATCTCCACGCGTGTGGGTTGGAAGATGAGCTATGGAAACCTTCAAAATTGCCCTACTAATCACCGCCAACTTTTTCCATCCCAGAGTCTCAGAGTCAATGGGTACATGCACGATAACATCACCGCCCGTGTGGATTGGAAGATGAGCTATGGAAGCGTTCAAAATTGCCCCTACTGACCACCGCCAACTTTTTCCATCCCAGAGTCTCAGAGTCAATGGGTACATGCACGATAACATCACCGCCCGTGTGGATTGGAAGATGAGCTATGGAAGCGTTCATAATTGCCCTACTGACCACCGCCAACTTTTTCCATCCCAGAGTCTCAGAGTCAATGGGTACATGCACGATAACATCACCGCCCGTGTGGATTGGAAGATGAGCTATGGAAACCTTCAAAATTGCCCTACTAATCACCGCCAACTTTTTCCATCCCAGAGTCTTAGAGTCAATGGGTACATGCACGATAACATCTCCACGCGTGTGGGTTGGAAGATGAGCTATGGAAGATGAGCTATGAGCTATGGTACCCTACTAATCACCGCCAACTTTTTCCCTCCCAGAGTCTCAGAGTCAATGGGTACATGCACGATAACATCTCCACGCGTGTGGGTTGGAAGATGAGCTATGGAAGATGAGCTATGAGCTATGGTGCCCTACTACTCAACGCCAACTTTTTCCATCCGAGAGTCTTAGAGTCAATAGGTACATGCACGATAACATCTCCACGCGTGTGGGTTGGAAGATGAGCTATGGAAGATGAGCTATGAGCTATGGTGCCCTACTAATCACCGCCAACTTTTTCCATCCTAGAGTCTTAGAGTCAATGGGTACATGCACGATAACATCTCCACGCGTGTGGGTTGGAAGATGAGCTATGAGCTATGGTGCCCTACTAATCACCGCCAACTTTTTCCATCCCAGAGTCTTAGAGTCAGTGGGTACATGCACGATAACATCTCCACGCGTGTGGGTTGGAAGATGAGCTATGGAAGATGAGCTATGGTGCCCTACTAATCACCGCCA
The DNA here is from genome assembly GCA_916610145.1 of Eristalis arbustorum. Classification (NCBI taxonomy): domain Eukaryota; kingdom Metazoa; phylum Arthropoda; class Insecta; order Diptera; family Syrphidae; genus Eristalis; species Eristalis arbustorum. The sequence continues at coordinate 19,571 of CAKAIZ010000085.1, read as the reverse complement.
ACTTTTTCCATCCCAGAATCTCAGAGTCAATGGGTACATGCACGATAACATCACCACCCGTGTGGGTTGGAAGATGAGCTATGGAAGATGAGCTATGAGCTATGGTGCCCTTCTAATCACCGCCAACTTTTTCCATCCCAGAGACTTAGAGTCAATGGGTACATGCACGATAACATCTCCACGCGTGTGGGTTGGAAGATGAGCTATGGAAGATGAGCTATGGTGCCCTACTAATCACCGCCAACTTTTTCCATCCCAGAATCTCAGAGTCAATGGGTACATGCACGATAACATCACCACGCGTGTGGGTTGGAAAATGAGCTATGGAAACCTTAAAAATTGCCCTAATGACCACGGCCAACTTTTTCCATCCCAGAGTCTCAGAGTCAATGGGTACATGCACGATAACATCACCACCCGTGTGGGTTGGAAGATGAGCTATGAGCTATGGTGCCCTTCTAATCACCGCAAACTATTTCCATCCCAGAGTCTCAGAGTCAATGGGTACATGCACGATAACATCACCACGCGTGTGGGTTGGAAAATGAGCTATGGAAACCTTAAAAATTGCCCTACTGACCACGGCCAACTTTTTCCATCCCAGAGTCTTAGATTCAATGGGTACATGCACGATAACATCACCACCCGTGTGGGTTGGAAGATGAGCTATGGAAGATGAGCTATGAGCTATGGTGCCCTACTAATCACCGCCAACTTTTTCCATCCCAGAGTCTCAGAGTCAATGGGTACATGCACGATAACATCACCACCCGTGTGGGTTTGAAGATGAGCTATGGAAACCTTCAAAATTGCCCTACTAATCACCGCCAACTTTTTCCATCCCAGAGACTTAGAGTCAATGGGTACATGCACGATAACATCTCCACGCGTGTGGGTTGGAAGATGAGCTATGGAAGATGAGCTATGGTGCCCTACTAATCACCGCCAACTTTTTCCATCCCAGAGTCTCAGAGTCAATGGGTACATGCACGATAACATCACCACGCGTGTGGGTTGGAAAATGAGCTATGGAAACCTTAAAAATTGCCCTACTGACCACGGCCAACTTTTTCCATCCCAGAGTCTCAGAGTCAATGGGTACATGCACGATAACATCACCACCCGTGTGGGTTGGAAGATGAGCTATGGAAGATGAGCTATGAGCTATGGTGCCCTACTAATCACCGCCAACTTTTTCCATCCCAGAGTCTCCGAGTCAATGGGTACATGCACGATAACATCACCACGCGTGTGGGTTGGAAGATGAGCTATGAGCTATGGTGCCCTACTAATCACCGCCAACTTTTTCCATCCCAGAGTCTCAGAGTCAATGGGTACATGCACGATAACAGCTCCACGCGTGTGGGTTGGAAGATGAGCTATGAGCTATGGTGCCCTACTAATCACCGCCAACTTTTTCAATCCCAGAGTCTCAGAGTCAATGGGTACATGCACGATAACATCTCCACGCGTGTGGGTTGGAAGATGAGCTATGGAAGATGAGCTATGAGCTATGGTGCCCTACTAATCACCGCCAACTTTTTCCATCCCACAGTCTTAGAGTCATTGGGTACATGCACGATAACATCTCCACGCGTGTGGGTTGGAAGATGAGCTATGGAAGATGAGCTATGAGCTATGGTGCCCTACTAATCACCGCCAACTTTTTCCATCCCAGAGTCTCAGAGTCAATGGGTACATCCACGATAACATCTCCACGCGTGTGGGTTGGAAAATGAGCTATGGAAGATGAGCTATGAGCTATGGTGCCCTACATGCACGATAACATCTCCACGCGTGTGGATTGGAAGATGAGCTATAGAAGATGAGCTATGAGCTATGGTGCCCTACGAATCACCGCCAACTTTTTCCATCCCAGAGTCTTAGAGTCAATGGGTACATGCACGATAACATCTCCACGCGTGTGGGTTGGAAGATGAGCTATGGAAGATGAGCTATGAGCTATGGTGCCCTACTAATCACCGCCAACTTTTTCCATCCCAGAGTCTTAGAGTCAATGGGTACATGCACGATAACATCACCACCCGTGTGGGTTGGAAGATGAGCTATGGAAACCTTCAAAATTGCGCTACTAATCACCGCCAACTTTTTCCATCCCAGAGTCTCAGAGTCAATGGGTACATGCACGATAACATCTCCACGCGTGTGGGTTGGAAGATGAGCTATGGAAGATGAGCTATGGAAGATGAGCTATGGAAGATGAGCTATGAGCTATGGTGCCCTACTAATCACCGCCAACTTTTTCCATCCCAGAGTCTCAGAGTCAATGGGTACATGCACGATAACATCACCACCCGTGTGGGTTGGAAGATGAGCTATGGAAACCTTAAAGATTGCCCTGCTGACCACCGCCAACTTTTTCCATCCCAGAGTCTCAGAGTCAATGGGTACATGCACGATAACATTTCCACGCGTGTGGGTTGGAAGATGAGCTATGAGCTATAGTGCCCTACTAATCACCGCCAACTTTTTCCATCCCAGAGTCTTAGAGTCAATGGGTACATGCACGATAACATCTCCACGCGTGTGGGTTGGAAGATGAGCTATGGAAGATGAGCTATGAGCTATGGTACCCTACTAATCACCGCCAACTTTTTCCATCCCAGAGTCTCAGAGTCAATGCGTACATGCACGATAACATCTCCACGCGTGTGGGTTGGAAGATGAGCTATGGAAGATGAGCTATGAGCTATGGTGCCCTACTAATCACCGCCAACTTTTTCCATCCCAGAGTCTCAGAGTCAATGGGTACATGCACGATAACATCTCCACGCGTGTGGGTTGGAAGATGAGCTATGGAAGATGAGCTATGAGCTATGGTGCCCTACTAATCACCGCCAACTTTTTCCATCCCAGAGTCTCAGAGTCAATGGGTACATGCACGATAACATCACCACCCGTGTGGGTTGGAAGATGAGCTATGGAAACCTTAAAGATTGCCCTGCTGACCACCGCCAACTTTTTCCATCCCAGAGTCTCGGAGTCAATGGGTACATGCACGATAACATTTCCACGCGTGTGGGTTGGAAGATGAGCTATGAGCTATAGTGCCCTACTAATCACCGCCAACTTTTTCCATCCCAGAGTCTTAGAGTCAATGGGTACATGCACGATAACATCTCCACGCGTGTGGGTTGGAAGATGAGCTATGAGCTATGGTACCCTACTAATCACCGCCAACTTTTTCCATCCCAGAGTCTCAGAGTCAATGGGTACATGCACGATAACATCTCCACGCGTGTGGGTTGGAAGATGAGCTATGGAAGATGAGCTATGAGCTATGGTGCCCTACTAATCACCGCCAACTTTTTCCATCCCAGAGTCTCAGAGTCAATAGGTACATGCACGATATCATCACCACCCGTGTGGATTGGAAAATGAGCTATGAAAACATTCAAAATTGCCCTACTGACCACGGCCAACTTTTTCCATCCCAGAGTCTCAGAGTCAATGGGTACATGCACGATAACATCACCACCCGTGTGGGTTGGAAGATGAGCTATGGAAGATGAGCTATGAGCTATGGTGCCCTACTAATCACCGCCAGCTTTTTCCATCCCAGAGTCTTAGAGTCAATGGGTACATGCACGATAACATCTCCACGCGTGTGGGTTGGAAAATGAGCTATGGAAGATGAGCTATGAGCTATGGTGCCCTACTAATCACCGCCAACTTTTTCCATCCCAGAGTCTCAGAGTCAATGGGTACATGCACGATAACATCTCCACGCGTGTGGGTTGGAAGATGAGCTATGGAAGATGAGCTATGAGCTATGGTGCCCTACTAATCACCGCCAACTTTTTCCATCCCAGAGTCTCAGAGTCAATGGGTACATGCACGATAACATCACCACCCGTGTGGGTTGGAAGATGAGCTATGAGAGATGAGCTATGAGCTATGGTGCCCTACTAATCACCGCCAACTTTTTCCATCCCAGAGTCTCAGAGTCAGTGGCTACATGCACGATAACATCTCCACGCGTGTGGGTTGGAAGATGAGCTATGCAAACCTTCACAATTGCCCTACTAATCACCGCCAACTTTTTCCATCCCAGAGTCTTAGAGTCAATGGGTACATGCACGATAACATCACCGCCCGTGTGGATTGGAAGATGAGCTATGGAAACCTTAAAAATTGCCCTACTGACCACCGCCAACTTTTTCCATCCCAGAGTCTCAGAGTCAATGGGTACATGCACGATAACATCTCCACGCGTGTGGGTTGGAAAATGAGCTATGGAAGATGAGCTATGAGCTATGGTGCCCTACTAATCACCGCCAACTTTTTCCATCCCAGAGTCTCAGAGTCAATGGGTACATGCACGATAACATCTCCACGCGTGTGGGTTGGAAGATGAGCTATGGAAGATGAGCTATGAGCTATGGTGCCCTACTAATCACCGCCAACTTTTTCCATCCCAGAGTCTTAGAGTCAATGGGTACATGCACGATAACATCTCCACGCGTAGGGGTTGGAAGATGAGCTATGGAAGATGAGCTATGAGCTATGGTGCCCTACTAATCACCGCCAACTTTTTCCATCCCAGAGTCTCAGAGTCAATGGGTACATGCACGATAACATCTCCACGCGTGTGGGTTGGAAGATGAGCTATGGAAGATGAGCTATGAGCTATGGTGCCCTACTAATCACCGCCAACTTTTTCCATCCCAGAGTCTCAGAGTCAATGGGTACATGCACGATAACATCTCCACTCGTGTGGGTTGGAAAATGAGCTATGGAAGATGAGCTATGAGCTATGGTGCCCTACTAATCACCGCCAACTTTTTCCATCCCAGAGTCTCAGAGTCAATGGGTACATGCACGATAACATCTCCACGCGTGTGGGTTGGAAGATGAGCTATGGAAGATGAGCTATGAGCTATGGTGCCCTACTAATCACCGCCAACTTTTTCCATCCCAGAGTCTCAGAGTCAATGGGTACATGCACGATAACATCACCACGCGTGTGGGTTGGAAAATAAGCTATGAAAACCTTAAAAATTGCCCTAATGACCACGGCCAACTTTTTCCATCCCAGAGTCTCAGAGTCAATGGGTACATGCACGATAACATCACCACCCGTGTGGGTTGGAAGATGAGCTATGGAAGATGAGCTATGGAAGATGAGCTATTAGCTATGGTGCCCTTCTAATCACCGCCAACTTTTTCCATCCCAGAGTCTCAGAGTCTGAGAAGATGAGCTATGAGCTATGGTGCCCTACTAATCACCGCCAACTTTTTCCATCCCAGAGTCTCAGAGTCAGTGGCTACATGCACGATAACATCTCCACGCGTGTGGGTTGGAAAATGAGCTATGGAAGATGAGCTATGAGCTATGGTGCCCTACTAATCACCGCCAACTTTTTCCATCCCAGAGTCTCAGAGTCAATGGGTACATGCACGATAACATCACCACCCGTGTGGGTTGGAAGATGAGCTATGGAAACCTTCAAAATTGCCCTACTAATCACCGCCAACTTTTTCCATCCCAGAGTCTTAGAGTCAATGGGTACATGCACGATAACATCTCCACGCGTGTGGGTTGGAAGATGAGCTATGAGCTATGGTGCCCTACTTATCACCGCCAACTTTTTCCATCCCAGAGTCTTAGAGTCAATATGTACATGCACGATTACATCACCACCCGTGTGGGTTTAAAGATGAGCTATGGAAACCTTCAAAATTGCCCTACTAATCACCGCCAACTTTTTCCATCCCAGAGTCTTAGAGTCAATGGGTACATGCACGATAACATCTCCACGCGTGTGAGTTGGAAGATGAGCTATGAGCTATGGTGCCCTACTAATCACCGCCAACTTTTTCCATCCCAGAGTCTCAGAGTCAATGGGTACATACACGATAACATCTCCACGCGTGTGGGTTGGAAGATGAGCTATGAGCTATGGTGCCCTACTAATCACCGCCAACTTTTTCCATCCCAGAGTCTTAGAGTCAATGGGTACATGCACGATAACATCTCCACGCGTGTGGGTTGGAAGATGACCTATGGAAGATGAGCTATGAGCTATGGTGCCCTACTAATCACCGCCAACTTTTTCCATCCCGGAGTCTTAGAGTCAATGGGTACATGCACGATAACATCACCACCCGTGTGGGTTGGAAGATGAGCTATGGAAACCTTCAAAATTGCCCTACTAATCACCGCCAACTTTTTCCATCCCAGAGTCTTAGAGTCAATGGGTACATGCACGATAATATCTCCACGCGTGTGGGTTGGAAGATGAGCTATGGAAGATGAGCTATGGAAGATGAGCTATGGAAGATGAGCTATGGAAGATGAGCTATGGAAGATGAGCTATGAGCTATGGTGCCCTACTAATCACCGCCAACCTTTTTCATCCCAGAGTCTCAGAGTCAATGGGTACATGCACGATAACATCTCCACGCGTGTGGGTTGAAAGATGAGCTATGGAAGATGAGCTATGAGCTATGGTGCCCTACTAATCACCGCCAACTTTTTCCATCCCAGAGTCTTAGAGTCAATGGGTACATGCACGGTAACATCTGCACGCGTGTGGGTTGGAAGATGAGCTATGGAAGATGAGCTATGAGCTATGGTGCCCTACTAATCACCGCCAACTTTTTCCATCCCGGAGTCTTAAAGTCAATGGGTACATGCACAATAATATCTCCACGCGTGTGGGTTGGAAGATGAGCTATGGAAGCGTTCAAAATTGCCCTACTGACCACCGCCAACTTTTTCCATCCCAGAGTCTCAGAGTCAATGGGTACATGCACGATAACATCTCCACGCGTGTGGGTTGGAAGATGAGCTATGGAAGATGAGCTATGAGCTATGGTGCCCTACTAATCACCGCCAACTTTTTCCATCCCAGAGTCTCAGAGTCAATGGGTACATGCACGATAACATCTCCACGCGTGTGGGTTGGAAGATGAGCTATGGAAGATGAGCTATGAGCTATGGTGCCCTACTAATCACCGCCAACTTTTTCCATCCCGGAGTCTTAGAGTCAATGGGTACATGCACGATAATATCTCCACGCGTGTGGGTTGGAAGATGAGCTATGGAAGATGAGCTATGAGCTATGGTGCCCTACTAATCACCGCCAACTTTTTCCATCCCAGAGTCTCAGAGTCAATGGGTACATGCACGATAACATCACCACCCGTGTGGGTTGGAAGATGAGCTATGAGAGATGAGCTATGAGCTATGGTGCCCTACTAATCACCGCCAACTTTTTCCATCCCAGAGTCTCAGAGTCAGTGGCTACATGCACGATAACATCTCCACGCGTGTGGGTTGGAAGATGAGCTATGCAAACCTTCAAAATTGCCCTACTAATCACCGCCAACTTTTTCCATCCCAGAGTCTTAGAGTCAATGGGTACATGCACGATAACATCACCGCCCGTGTGGATTGGAAGATGAGCTATGGAAACCTTAAAAATTGCCCTACTGACCACCGCCAACTTTTTCCATCCCAGAGTCTCAGAGTCAATGGGTACATGCACGATAACATCTCCACGCGTGTGGGTTGGAAAATGAGCTATGGAAGATGAGCTATGAGCTATGGTGCCCTACTAATCACCGCCAACTTTTTCCATCCCAGAGTCTCAGAGTCAATGGGTACATGCACGATAACATCTCCACGCGTGTGGGTTGGAAGATGAGCTATGGAAGATGAGCTATGAGCTATGGTGCCCTACTAATCACCGCCAACTTTTTCCATCCCAGAGTCTTAGAGTCAATGGGTACATGCACGATAACATCTCCACGCGTAGGGGTTGGAAGATGAGCTATGGAAGATGAGCTATGAGCTATGGTGCCCTACTAATCACCGCCAACTTTTTCCATCCCAGAGTCTCAGAGTCAATGGGTACATGCACGATAACATCTCCACGCGTGTGGGTTGGAAGATGAGCTATGGAAGATGAGCTATGAGCTATGGCGCCCTACTAATCACCGCCAACTTTTTCCATCCCAGAGTCTCAGAGTCAATGGGTACATGCACGATAACATCTCCACTCGTGTGGGTTGGAAAATGAGCTATGGAAGATGAGCTATGAGCTATGGTGCCCTACTAATCACCGCCAACTTTTTCCATCCCAGAGTCTCAGAGTCAATGGGTACATGCACGATAACATCTCCACGCGTGTGGGTTGGAAGATGAGCTATGGAAGATGAGCTATGAGCTATGGTGCCCTACTAATCACCGCCAACTTTTTCCATCCCAGAGTCTCAGAGTCAATGGGTACATGCACGATAACATCACCACGCGTGTGGGTTGGAAAATAAGCTATGAAAACCTTAAAAATTGCCCTAATGACCACGGCCAACTTTTTCCATCCCAGAGTCTCAGAGTCAATGGGTACATGCACGATAACATCACCACCCGTGTGGGTTGGAAGATGAGCTATGGAAGATGAGCTATGAGCTATGGTGCCCTTCTAATCACCGCCAACTTTTTCCATCCCAGAGTCTCAGAGTCTGAGAAGATGAGCTATGAGCTATGGTGCCCTACTAATCACCGCCAACTTTTTCCATCCCAGAGTCTCAGAGTCAGTGGCTACATGCACGATAACATCTCCACGCGTGTGGGTTGGAAAATGAGCTATGGAAGATGAGCTATGAGCTATGGTGCCCTACTAATCACCGCCAACTTTTTCCATCCCAGAGTCTCAGAGTCAATGGGTACATGCACGATAACATCACCACCCGTGTGGGTTGGAAGATGAGCTATGGAAACCTTCAAAATTGCCCTACTAATCACCGCCAACTTTTTCCATCCCAGAGTCTTAGAGTCAATGGGTACATGCACGATAACATCTCCACGCGTGTGGGTTGGAAGATGAGCTATGAGCTATGGTGCCCTACTTATCACCGCCAACTTTTTCCATCCCAGAGTCTTAGAGTCAATATGTACATGCACGATTACATCACCACCCGTGTGGGTTTAAAGATGAGCTATGGAAACCTTCAAAATTGCCCTACTAATCACCGCCAACTTTTTCCATCCCAGAGTCTTAGAGTCAATGGGTACATGCACGATAACATCTCCATGCGTGTGGGTTTGAAGATGAGCTATGGAAGATGAGCTATGAGCTATGGTGCCCTACTAATCACCGCCAACTTTTTCCATCCCAGAGTCTCAGAGTCAATGGGTACATGCACGATAACATCACCACCCGTGTGGGTTGGAAGATGAGCTATGGAAACCTTCAAAATTGCCCTACTAATCACCGCCAACTTTTTCCATCCCAGAGTCTCAGAGTCAATGGGTACATGCACGATAACATCACCACCCGTGTGGGTTGGAAGATGAGCTATGGAAACCTTCAAAATTGCCCTACTAATCACCGCCAACTTTTTCCATCCCAGAGTCTTAGAGTCAATGGGTACATGCACGATAACATCTCCACGCGTGTGGGTTGAAGATGAGCTATGAGCTATGGTGCCCTACGTATCATCACCGCCAACTTTTTCCATCCCAGAGTCTTAGAGTCAATATGTACATGCACGATTACATCACCACCCGTGTGGGTTTAAAGATGAGCTATGGAAACCTTCAAATTGCCCTACTAATCACCGCCAACTTTTTCCATCCCAGAGTCTTAGAGTCAATGGGTACATGCACGATAACATCTCCATGCGTGTGGGTTTGAAGATGAGCTATGGAAGATGAGCTATGAGCTATGGTGCCCTACTGACCACGGCCAACTTTTTCCATCCGAGAGTCTTAGAGTCAATAGGTACATGCACGATAACATCTCCACGCGTGTGGGTTGGAAGATGAGCTATGGAAGATGAGCTATGAGCTTTGGTGCCCTACTAATCACCGCCAACTTTTTCCATCCCAGAGTCTTAGAGTCAATAGGTACATGCACGATAACATCTCCACGCGTGTGGGTTGGAAAATGAGCTATGGAAGATGAGCTATGAGCTATGGTGCCCTACTAATCACCGCCTACTTTTTCCATCCCAGAGTCTCAGAGTCAATGGGTACATGCACGATAACATCTCCACGCATGTGGGTTGGAAGATGAGCTATGGAAGATGAGCTATGAGCTATGGTGCCCTACTAATCACCGCCAACTTTTTCCATCCCAGAGTCTCAGAGTCAATGGGGTACATGCAACGATAACATCACCACCCGTGTGGGTTGGAAGATGAGCTATGGAAACCTTCAAAATTGCCCTACTAATCACCGCCAACTTTTTTCCATCCCAGAGTCTTAGAGTCAATGGGTACATGCACGATAACATCTCCACGCGTGTGGGTTGGAAGATGAGCTATGAGCTATGGTGCCCTACTTATCACCGCCAACTTTTTCCATCCCAGAGTCTTAGAGTCAATATGTACATGCACGATTACATCACCACCCGTGTGGGTTTTAAAGATGAGCTATGGAAACCTTCAAAATTGCCCTACTAATCACCCGCCAACTTTTTCCATCCCAGAGGTCTTAGAGTCAATGGGGTACATGCACGATAACATCTCCATGCGTGTGGGTTAGGAAGATGAGCTATGGATGATGAGCCTATGAGCTATGGTGCCCTACTAATCACCGCCAACTTTTTCCATCCCAGAGTCTCAGAGTCAATGGGTACATGCACGATAACATCACCACCCGTGTGGGTTGGAAGATGAGCTATAGGAAACCTTCAAATTGCCCTACTAATCACCGCCAACTTTTTCCATCCCAGAGTCTCAGTGTCCAATGGGTACATGCACGATAACATCTCCACGCGTGTGGGTTGGAAGATGAGCTATGGAAGATGAGCTATGAGCTATGGTGCCCTACTAATCACCGCCAACTTTTTCCATCCCAGAGTCTTAGAGTCAATGGGTACATGCACGATAACATCTCCACGCGTGTGGGTTGGAAGATGGGCTATGGAAGATGAGCTATGAGCTATGGTGCCCTACTAATCACCGCCAACTTTTTCCATCCCGGAGTCTTAGAGTCAATGGGTACATGCACGATTACATCACCACCCGTGTGGGGTTGGAAGATGAGCTATGGAAACCTTCAAAATTGCCCTACTAATCACCGCCAACTTTTCCATCCCAGAGTCTTAGGAGTCAATGGGTACATGCACGATAATATCTCCACGCGTGTGGGTTGGAAGATGAGCTATGGAAGATGAGCTATGGAAGATGAGCTATGAGCTATGGTGCCCATACTAATCACCGCCAACCTTTTTCCATCCCAGAGTCTCAGAGTCAATGGGTACATGCACGATAACATCTCCACGCGTGTGGGTTGAAAGAGAGCTATGGAAGATGAGCTATGAGCTATGGTGCCCACAGACTAATCACCGCCAACTTTTTCCATCCCAGAGTCTTAGAGTCAATGGGTACATGCACGGTAACATCTCCACGCGTGTGGGTTGGAAGATGAGCTTTGGAAGATGAGCTATGAGCTATGGTGCCCTACTAATCACCGCCAACTTTTTCCATCCCGGAGTCTTAAAGTCAATGGGTACATGCACGATAATATCTCCACGCGTGTGGGTTGGAAGATGAGCTATGGAAGCGTTCAAATTGCCCTGCTGACCACCCGCCAACTTTTTTCCATCCCAGAGTCTCAGAGTCAATGGGTACATGCCACGATAACATCTCCACGCGTGTGGGTTGGAAGATGAGCTATGGAAGATGAGCTATGAGCTATGGTGCCCTACTAATCACCCGCCAACTTTTTTCCATCCCAGAGTCTCAGAGTCAATGGGTACATGCACGATAACATCTCCACGCGTGTGGGTTGGAAGATGAGCTATGGAAGATGAGCTATGAGCTATGGTGCCCTACTAATCACCGCCAACTTTTTCCATCCCGGAGTCTTAGAGTCAATGGGTACATGCACGATAATATCTCCACGCGTGTGGGTTGGAAGATGAGCTATGGAAGATGAGCTATGAGCTATGGTGCCCTACTAATCACCGCCAACTTTTTCCATCCCAGAGTCTCAGAGTCAATGGGTACATGCACGATAACATCTCCACGCGTGTGGGTTGGAAGATGAGCTATGGAAGATGAGCTATGGAAGATGAGCTATGAGCTATGGTGCCCTACTAATCACCGCCAACTTTTTCCATCCCAGAGTTTTAGAGTCAGTGGGTACATGCACGATAACATCTCCACGCGTGTGGGTTGGAAGATGAGCTATGGAAACCTTCAAAATTGCCCTACTAATCACCGCCAACTTTTTCCATCCCAGAGTCTTAGAGTCAGTGGGTACATGCACGATAACATCTCCACGCGTGTGGGTTGGAAGATGAGCTATGGAAGATGAGCTATGAGCTATGGTGCCCTACTAATCACCGCCAACTTTTTCCATCCCAGAGTCTCAGAGTCAATGGGTACATGCACGATAACATCTCCACGCGTGTGGGTTGGAAAATGAGCTATGGAAGATGAGCTATGAGCTATGGTGCCCTACTAATCACCGCCAACTTTTTCCATCCCAGAGTCTCAGAGTCAATGGGTACATGCACGATAACATCTCCACGCGTGTGGGTTGGAAGATGAGCTATGGAAACCTTCAAAATTGCCCTACTAATCACCGCCAACTTTTTCCATCCCAGAGTCTTAGAGTCAATGGGTACATGCACGATAACATCTCCACGCGTGTGGGTTGGAAAATGAGCTATGGAAGATGAGCTATGAGCTATGGTGCCCTACTAATCACCGCCAACTTTTTCCATCCCAGAGTCTCAGAGTCAATGGGTACATGCACGATAACATCTCCACGCGTGTGGGTTGGAAAATGAGCTATGGAAGATGAGCTATGAGCTATGGTGCCCTACTAATCACCGCCAACTTTTTCCATCCCAGAGTCTTAGAGTCAATGGGTACATGCACGATAACATCTCCACGCGTGTGGGTTGGAAAATGAGCTATGGAAGATGAGCTATGAGCTATGTGCCCTACTAATCACCGCCAACTTTTTCCATCCCAGAGTCTTAGAGTCAGTGGGTACATGCACGATAACATCTCCACGCGTGTGGGTTGGAAGATGAGCTATGGAAACCTTCAAAATTGCCCTACTAATCACCGCCAACTTTTTCCATCCCAGAGTCTTAGAGTCAGTGGGTACATGCACGATAACATCTCCACGCGTGTGGGTTGGAAGATGAGCTATGGAAGATGAGCTATGGAAGATGAGCTATGAGCTATGGTGCCCTACTAATCACCGCCAACTTTTTCCATCCCAGAGTCTCAGAGTCAATGGGTACATGCACGATAACATCTCCACGCGTGTGGGTTGGAAAATGAGCTATGGAAGATGAGCTATGAGCTATGGTGCCCTACTAATCACCGCCAACTTTTTCCATCCCAGAGTCTTAGAGTCAATGGGTACATGCACGATAACATCTCCACGCGTGTGGGTTGGAAGATGAGCTATGGAAACCTTCAAAATTGCCCTACTAATCACCGCCAACTTTTTCCATCCCAGAGTCTCAGAGTCAATGGGTACATGCACGAAAACATCTCCACGCGTGTGGGTTGGAAAATGAGCTATGGAAGATGAGCTATGAGCTATGGTGCCCTACTAATCACCGCCAACTTTTTCCATCCCAGAGTCTTAGAGTCAGTGGGTACATGCACGATAACATCTCCACCCGTGTGGGTTGGAAGATGAGCTATGGAAACCTTCAAAATTGCCCTACTAATCACCGCCAACTTTTTCCATCCCAGAGTCTCAGAGTCAATGGGTACATGCACGAAAACATCTCCACGCGTGTGGGTTGGAAAATGAGCTATGGAAGATGAGCTATGAGCTATGGTGCCCTACTAATCACCGCCAACTTTTTCCATCCCAGAGTCTCAGAGTCAGTGGGTACATGCACGATAACATCTCCACGCGTGTGGGTTGGAAGATGAGCTATGGAAACCTTCAAAATTGCCCTACTAATCACCGCCAACTTTTTCCATCCCAGAGTCTCAGAGTCAATGGGTACATGCACGATAACATCTCCACGCGTGTGGGTTGGAAGATGAGCTATGGAAGATGAGCTATGAGCTATGGTGCCCTACTAATCACCGCCAACTTTTTCCATCCCAGAGTCTCAGAGTCAATGGGTACATGCACGATAACATCTCCGCGCGTGTGGGTTGGAAGATGAGCTATGGAAGATGAGCTATGAGCTATGGTGCCCTACTAATCACCGCCAACTTTTTCCATCCCAGAGTCTTAGAGTCAATGGGTACATGCACGATAACATCTCCGCGCGTGTGGGTTGGAAGATGAGCTATGGAAGATGAGCTATGAGCTATGGTGCCCTACTAATCACCGCCAACTTTTTCCATCCCGGAGTCTTAGAGTCAATGGGTACATGCACGATAACATCACCACCCGTGTGGGTTGGAAGATGAGCTATGGAAACCTTCAAAATTGCCCTACTAATCACCGCCAACTTTTTCCATCCCAGAGTCTTAGAGTCAATGGGTACATGCACGATAATATCTCCACGCGTGTGGGTTGGAAGATGAGCTATGGAAGATGAGCTATGGAAGATGAGCTATGGAAGATGAGCTATGGAAGATGAGCTATGAGCTATGGTGCCCTACTAATCACCGCCAACCTTTTTCATCCCAGAGTCTCAGAGTCAATGGGTACATGCACGATAACATCTCCACGCGTGTGGGTTGAAAGATGAGCTATGGAAGATGAGCTATGAGCTATGGTGCCCTACTAATCACCGCCAACTTTTTCCATCCCAGAGTCTTAGAGTCAATGGGTACATGCACGGTAACATCTCCACGCGTGTGGGTTGGAAGATGAGCTATGGAAGATGAGCTATGGAAGATGAGCTATGAGCTATGGTGCCCTACTAATCACCGCCAACTTTTTCCATCCCGGAGTCTTAAAGTCAATGGGTACATGCACGATAATATCTCCACGCGTGTGGGTTGGAAGATGAGCTATGGAAGCGTTCAAAATTGCCCTACTGACCACCGCCAACTTTTTCCATCCCAGAGTCTCAGAGTCAATGGGTACATGCACGATAACATCTCCACGCGTGTGGGTTGGAAGATGAGCTATGGAAGATGAGCTATGAGCTATGGTGCCCTACTAATCACCGCCAACTTTTTCCATCCCAGAGTCTTAGAGTCAATGGGTACATGCACGATAACATCTCCATGCGTGTGGGTTTGAAGATGAGCTATGGATGATGAGCTATGAGCTATGGTGCCCTACTAATCACCGCCAACTTTTTCCATCCCAGAGTCTCAGAGTCAATGGGTACATGCACGATAACATCACCACCCGTGTGGGTTGGAAGATGAGCTATGGAAACCTTCAAAATTGCCCTACTAATCACCGCCAACTTTTTCCATCCCAGAGTCTCAGAGTCAATGGGTACATGCACGATAACATCTCCACGCGTGTGGGTTGGAAGATGAGCTATGGAAGATGAGCTATGAGCTATGGTGCCCTACTAATCACCGCCAACTTTTTCCATCCCAGAGTCTTAGAGTCAATGGGTACATGCACGATAACATCTCCACGCGTGTGGGTTGGAAGATGAGCTATGGAAGATGAGCTATGAGCTATGGTGCCCTACTAATCACCGCCAACTTTTTCCATCCCGGAGTCTTAGAGTCAATGGGTACATGCACGATAACATCACCACCCGTGTGGGTTGGAAGATGAGCTATGGAAACCTTCAAAATTGCCCTACTAATCACCGCCAACTTTTTCCATCCCAGAGTCTTAGAGTCAATGGGTACATGCACGATAATATCTCCACGCGTGTGGGTTGGAAGATGAGCTATGGAAGATGAGCTATGGAAGATGAGCTATGAGCTATGGTGCCCTACTAATCACCGCCAACCTTTTTCATCCCAGAGTCTCAGAGTCAATGGGTACATGCACGATAACATCTCCACGCGTGTGGGTTGAAAGATGAGCTATGGAAGATGAGCTATGAGCTATGGTGCCCTACTAATCACCGCCAACTTTTTCCATCCCAGAGTCTTAGAGTCAATGGGTACATGCACGGTAACATCTCCACGCGTGTGGGTTGGAAGATGAGCTATAGAAGATGAGCTATGAGCTATGGTGCCCTACTAATCACCGCCAACTTTTTCCATCCCGGAGTCTTAAAGTCAATGGGTACATGCACGATAATATCTCCACGCGTGTGGGTTGGAAGATGAGCTATGGAAGCGTTCAAAATTGCCCTACTGACCACCGCCAACTTTTTCCATCCCAGAGTCTCAGAGTCAATGGGTACATGCACGATAACATCTCCACGCGTGTGGGTTGGAAGATGAGCTATGGAAGATGAGCTATGAGCTATGGTGCCCTACTAATCACCGCCAACTTTTTCCATCCCAGAGTCTCAGAGTCAATGGGTACATGCACGATAACATCTCCACGCGTGTGGGTTGGAAGATGAGCTATGGAAGATGAGCTATGAGCTATGGTGCCCTACTAATCACCGCCAACTTTTTCCATCCCGGAGTCTTAGAGTCAATGGGTACATGCACGATAATATCTCCACGCGTGTCGGTTGGAAGATGAGCTATGGAAGATGAGCTATGAGCTATGGTGCCCTACTAATCACCGCCAACGTTTTCCATCCCAGAGTCTCAGAGTCAATGGGTACATGCACGATAACATCTCCACGCGTGTGGGTTGGAAGATGAGCTATGGAAGATGAGCTATGGAAGATGAGCTATGGAAGATGAGCTATGAGCTATGGTGCCCTACTAATCACCGCCAACTTTTTCCATCCCAGAGTTTTAGAGTCAGTGGGTACATGCACGATAACATCTCCACGCGTGTGGGTTGAAAGATGAGCTATGGAAACCTTCAAAATTGCCCTACTAATCACCGCCAACTTTTTCCATCCCAGAGTCTTAGAGTCAGTGGGTACATGCACGATAACATCTCCACGCGTGTGGGTTGGAAGATGAGCTATGGAAGATGAGCTATGAGCTATGGTGCCCTACTAATCACAGCCAACTTTTTCCATCCCAGAGTCTCAGAGTCAATGGGTACATGCACGATAACATCTCCACGCGTGTGGGTTGGAAAATGAGCTATGGAAGATGAGCTATGAGCTATGGTGCCCTACTAATCACCGCCAACTTTTTCCATCCCAGAGTCTCAGAGTCAATGGGTACATGCACGATAACATCTCCACGCGTGTGGGTTGGAAGATGAGCTATGGAAACCTTCAAAATTGCCCTACTAATCACCGCCAACTTTTTCCATCCCAGAGTCTTAGAGTCAATGGGTACATGCACGATAACATCTCCACGCGTGTGGGTTGGAAAATGAGCTATGGAAGATGAGCTATGAGCTATGGTGCCCTACTAATCACCGCCAACTTTTTCCATCCCAGAGTCTTAGAGTCAGTGGGTACATGCACGATAACATCTACACGCGTGTGGGTTGGAAAATGAGCTATGGAAGATGAGCTATGAGCTATGGTGCCCTACTAATCACCGCCAACTTTTTCCATCCCAGAGTCTCAGAGTCAATGGGTACATGCACGATAACATCTCCACGCGTGTGGGTTGGAAAATGAGCTATGGAAGATGAGCTATGAGCTATGGTGCCCTACTAATCACCGCCAACTTTTTCCATCCCAGAGTCTTAGAGTCAATGGGTACATGCACGATAACATCTCCACGCGTGTGGGTTGGAAAATGAGCTATGGAAGATGAGCTATGAGCTATGTGCCCTACTAATCACCGCCAACTTTTTCCATCCCAGAGTCTTAGAGTCAGTGGGTACATGCACGATAACATCTCCACGCGTGTGGGTTGGAAGATGAGCTATGGAAACCTTCAAAATTGCCCTACTAATCACCGCCAACTTTTTCCATCCCAGAGTCTTAGAGTCAGTGGGTACATGCACGATAACATCTCCACGCGTGTGGGTTGGAAGATGAGCTATGGAAGATGAGCTATGGAAGATGAGCTATGAGCTATGGTGCCCTACTAATCACCGCCAACTTTTTCCATCCCAGAGTCTCAGAGTCAATGGGTACATGCACGATAACATCTCCACGCGTGTGGGTTGGAAAATGAGCTATGGAAGATGAGCTATGAGCTATGGTGCCCTACTAATCACCGCCAACTTTTTCCATCCCAGAGTCTTAGAGTCAATGGGTACATGCACGATAACATCTCCACGCGTGTGGGTTGGAAGATGAGCTATGGAAACCTTCAAAATTGCCCTACTAATCACCGCCAACTTTTTCCATCCCAGAGTCTCAGAGTCAATGGGTACATGCACGAAAACATCTCCACGCGTGTGGGTTGGAAAATGAGCTATGGAAGATGAGCTATGAGCTATGGTGCCCTACTAATCACCGCCAACTTTTTCCATCCCAGAGTCTTAGAGTCAGTGGGTACATGCACGATAACATCTCCACCCGTGTGGGTTGGAAGATGAGCTATGGATGATGAGCTATGAGCTATGGTGCCCTACTAATCACCGCCAACTTTTTCCATCCCAGAGTCTCAGAGTCAATGGGTACATGCACGATAACATCACCACCCGTGTGGGTTGGAAGATGAGCTATGGAAACCTTCAAAATTGCCCTACTAATCACCGCCAACTTTTTCCATCCCAGAGTCTCAGAGTCAATGGGTACATGCACGATAACATCTCCACGCGTGTGGGTTGGAAGATGAGCTATGGAAGATGAGCTATGGAAGATGAGCTATGAGCTATGGTGCCCTACTAATCACCGCCAACTTTTTCCATCCCGGAGTCTTAAAGTCAATGGGTACATGCACGATAATATCTCCACGCGTGTGGGTTGGAAGATGAGCTATGGAAGCGTTCAAAATTGCCCTACTGACCACCGCCAACTTTTTCCATCCCAGAGTCTCAGAGTCAATGGGTACATGCACGATAACATCTCCACGCGTGTGGGTTGGAAGATGAGCTATGGAAGATGAGCTATGAGCTATGGTGCCCTACTAATCACCGCCAACTTTTTCCATCCCAGAGTCTTAGAGTCAATGGGTACATGCACGATAACATCTCCATGCGTGTGGGTTTGAAGATGAGCTATGGATGATGAGCTATGAGCTATGGTGCCCTACTAATCACCGCCAACTTTTTCCATCCCAGAGTCTCAGAGTCAATGGGTACATGCACGATAACATCACCACCCGTGTGGGTTGGAAGATGAGCTATGGAAACCTTCAAAATTGCCCCTACTAATCACCGCCAACTTTTTCCATCCCAGAGTCTCAGAGTCAATGGGTACATGCACGATAACATCTCCACGCGTGTGGGTTGGAAGATGAGCTATGGAAGATGAGCTATGAGCTATGGTGCCCTACTAATCACCGCCAACTTTTTCCATCCCAGAGTCTTAGAGTCAATGGGTACATGCACGATAACATCTCCACGCGTGTGGGTTGGAAGATGAGCTATGGAAGATGAGCTATGAGCTATGGTGCCCTACTAATCACCGCCAACTTTTTCCATCCCGGAGTCTTAGAGTCAATGGGTACATGCACGATAACATCACCACCCGTGTGGGTTGGAAGATGAGCTATGGAAACCTTCAAAATTGCCCCTACTAATCACC
>CAKAIZ010000084.1:0-40636 GCA_916610145.1 Eristalis arbustorum | reverse complement strand
TTTCTTCTTTTTCATATAACTTTTTCTGCTCTTTTACCTACATTTTTCATGGAAAATCTGATTATTTTCTCAATATTTTTATATTATATATATATATATATATATATACTGCGCTGAAACCCACATTTCCTGAACTTCTATGAAAGTTTTTGATCTTTAACCGACTTTTTTCCTGTGATTTTTACTAGTTTCTTCTTTTCATATAACTTTTTCTGCTTTTTTACCTACTTTTTTCATGGAAAATCTGATTATTTTCTCAATATTTTTATATTATATATATATATATATATATATTACTGCGCTGAAACCCGCATTTCCTGAACTACTATGAAAGTTTTTGATCTTTAACCAACTTTTTCCTGTGATTTTGACTAATTTCTTCTTTTCATATAACTTTTTCTGCTCTTTTACCTACATGTTTCATGGAAAATCTGATTATTTTCTCAATATTTTTATATTATATATATTATATATATACTGCGCTGAAACCCGCATTTCCTGAACTACTATGAAAGTTTTTGATCTTTAACCGACTTTTTCCTGTGATTTTTACTAGTTTCTTCTTTTCATATAACATTTTCTGCTCTTTTACCTACATTTTTCATGGAAAATCTGATTATTTTCTCAATATTTTTACATTATACTGCTATTTTTATATATATACTGCGCTGAAACCCGCATTTCCTGAACTACTATAAAAGGTTTTGATCTTTAACCAACTTTTTCCTGTGATTTTGACTAGTTTCTTTTTTTCATATAACTTTTTCTGCTCTTTTACCTACATTTTTCATGGAAAATCTGATTATTTTCTCAATATTTTTATATTATATATATATATGTATATACTGCGCTGAAACCCGCATTTCCTGAACTACTATGAAAGTTTTTAATCTTTAACCAACTTTTTTCCTGTGATTTTTACTAGTTTCTTCTTTTCATATAACTTTTTCTGCTCTTTTACCTACATTTTTCATGGAAAATCTGATTATTTTCTCAATATTTTTATATTAAACTGCTATTTTTATATATATACTGCGCTGAAACCCGCATTTCCTGAACTACTATGAAAGTTTTTTGATCTTTAACCAACTTTTTCCTGTGATTTGGACTAGTTTCTTCTTTTCATATAACTTTTTCTGCTCTTTTACCTACATTTTTCATGGAAAAATCTGATTATTTTCTCAATATTTTTATATTATACTGCTATTTTTGTATATATACTGCGCTGAAACCGCATTTCCTGAACTACTATGAACGTTTTTGATCTCTAACCAACTTTTTTCCTGTGATTTTTACTAGTTTCTTCTTTTCATATAACTTTTTCTGCTCTTTTACCTACATTTTTCATGGAAAATCTGATTATTTTCTCAATATTTTTATATTATATATATATATATATATATACTGCGCTGAAACCCACATTTCCTGAACTTCTATGAAAGTTTTTGATCTTTAACCGACTTTTTCCTGTGATTTTTACTTGTTTCTTCTTTTCATATAACTTTTTCTGCTTTTTTACCTACTTTTTTTCATGGAAAATCTGATTATTTTCTCAATATTTTTATATTATATATATATATATAAACTGCGCTGAAACCCACATTTCCTGAACTACTATGAAAGTTTTTGATCTTTAACCAACTTTTTCCTGTGATTTTTACTAGTTTCTTCTTTTCATATAACTTTTTCTGCTCTTTTACCTACATTTTTCATGGAAAATCTGATTATTTTCTCAATATTTTTATATTATACTGCTATTTTTTATATATATACTGCGCTGAAACCCGCATTTCCTGAGTTTTTGATCTTTAACCAACTTTTTTCCTGTGATTTTTACTAGTTTCTTCTTTTTATATAACTTTTTCTGCTCTTTTGCCTTCATTTTTCATGGAAAATCTGATTATTTTCTCAATATTTTTATATTATATATATATTTATATACTGCGCTGAAACCCACATTTCCTGAACTTCTATGAAAGTTTTTGATCTTTAACCGACTTTTTCCTGTGATTTTTACTAGTTTCTTCTTTTTCATATAACTTTTTCTGCTTTTTTACCTACTTTTTTCATGGAAAATCTGATTATTTTCTCAATATTTTTATATTATATATATATATATGTATATACTGCGCTGAAACCCACATTTCCTGAACTACTATGAAAGTTTTTGATCTTTAACCAACTTTTTCCTGTGATTTTTACTAGTTTCTTCTTTTCATATAACTTTTTCTGCTCTTTTACCTACATTTTTCATGGAAAATCTGATTATTTTCTCAATATTTTTATACTATACTGCTATTTTTATATATATACTGCGCTGAAACCCGCATTTCCTGAACTACTATGAAAGTTTTTGATCTTTAACCAACTTTTTCCTGAGATTTTTACTAGTTTCTTCTTTTCATATAACTTTTTCTGCTCTTTTACCTACATTTTTCATGGAAAATCTGATTATTTTCTCAATATTTTTATATTATATATATATATATATATATACTGCGCTGAAACCCACATTTCCTGAACTTCTATGAAAGTTTTTGATCTTTAACCGGACTTTTTCCTGTGATTTTTACTAGTTTCTTCTTTTCATATAACTTTTTCTGCTTTTTTACCTACTTTTTTCATGGAAAATCTGATTATTTTCTCAATATTTTTATATTATATATATATATGTATATACTGCGCTGAAACCCACATTTCCTGAACTACTATGAAAGTTTTTGATCTTTAACCAACTTTTTCCTGTGATTTTTACTAGTTTCTTCTTTTCATATAACTTTTTTCTGCTCTTTTACCTACATTTTTCATGGAAAATCTGATTATTTTCTCAATATTTTTATATTATACTGCTATTTTCATATATATACTGCGCTGAAACCCGCATTTCCTGAACTACTATAAAAGGTTTTGATCTTTAACCAACTTTTTTCCTGTGATTTTGACTAGTTTCTTTTTTTCATATAACTTTTTCTGCTCTTTTACCTACATTTTTCATGGAAAATCTGATTATTTTCTCAATATTTTTATATTATATATATATATATGTATATACTGCGCTGAAACCAGCATTTCCTGAACTACTATGAAAGTTTTTTATCTTTAACCAACTTTTTCCTGTGATTTTTACTAGTTTCTTCTTTTCATATAACTTTTTCTGCTCTTTTACCTACATTTTTCATGGAAAATCTGATTATTTTCTCAATATTTTTATATTAAACTGCTATTTTTATATATATACTGCGCTGAAACCCGCATTTCCTGAACTACTATGAAAGTTTTTGATCTTTAACCAACTTTTTCCTGTGATTTGGACTAGTTTCTTCTTTTCATATAACTTTTTCTGCTCTTTTACCTACATTTTTCATGGAAAATCTGATTATTTTCTCAATATTTTTATATTATACTGCTATTTTTGTATATATACTGCGCTGAAACACGCATTTCCTGAACTACTATGAAAGTTTTTGATCCTTAACCAACCTTTTCCTGTGATTTTTACTAGTTTCTTATCATATAACTTTTTCTGCTCTTTTACCTACTTTTTTCATGGAAAATCTGATTATTTTCTCAATATTTTTATATTATACTGCTATTTTTATATATATACTGCGCTGAAACCCGCATTTCCTGAACTACTATGAACGTTTTTGATCTCTAACCAGCTTTTTCCTGTGATTTTTACTAGTTTCTTCTTTTCATATAACTTTTTCTGCTCTTTTACCTACATTTTTCATGGAAAATCTGATTATTTTCTCAATATTTTTATATTATATATATTTATATATATACTGCGCTGAAACCCACATTTCCTGAACTTCTATGAAAGTTTTTGATCTTTAACCGACTTTTTCCTGTGATTTTTACTAGTTTCTTCTTTTCATATAACTTTTTCTGCTTTTTTACCTACTTTTTTCATGGAAAATCTGATTATTTTCTCAATTTTTTTATAATATATATATGTATATGTATATACTGCGCTGAAACCCACATTTCCTGAACTACTATGAAAGTTTTTGATCTTAAACCAACTTTTTCCTGTGATTTTTACTAGTTTCTTCTTTTCATATAACTTTATCTGCTCTTTTACCTACATTTTTCATGGAAAATCTGATTATTTTCTCAATATTTTTATATTATACTGCTATTTTTATATATATACTGCGCTGAAACCCGCATTTCCTGAGTTTTTGATCTTTAACCAACTTTTTCCTGTGATTTTTACTAGTTTCTTCTTTTCATATAACTTTTTCTGCTCCTTTGCCTACATTTTTCATGGAAAATCTGATTATTTTCTCAATATTTTTATATTATATATATATATATATACTGCGCTGAAACCCACATTTCCTGAACTTCTATGAAAGTTTTTGATCTTTAACCGACTTTTTCCTGTGATTTTTACTAGTTTCTTCTTTTCATATAACTTTTTCTGCTTTTTTACCTACTTTTTTCATGGAAAATCTGATTATTTTCTCAATATTTTTATATTATATATATATATATGTATATACTGCGCTGAAACCCACATTTCCTGAACTACTATGAAAGTTTTTGATCTTTAACCAACTTTTTCCTGTGATTTTTACTAGTTTCTTCTTTTCATATAACTTTTTCTGCTCTTTTACCTACATTTTTCATGGAAAATCTGATTATTTTCTCAATATTTTTTATATTATACTGCTATTTTTATATATATACTGCGCTGAAACCCGCATTTCCTGAACTACTATGAAAGTTTTTGATCTTTAACCAACTTTTTCCTGTGATTTTTACTAGTTTCTTCTTTTCATATAACTTTTTCTGCTCTTTTACCTACATTTTTCATGGATTGATTTTCATGGATTGATTATTTTCTCAATATTTTTATATTATATATATATATATATATATATCTACTGCGCTGAAACCCACATTTCCTGAACTTCTATGAAAGTTTTTGATCTTTAACCGACTTTTTCCTGTGATTTTTACTAGTTTCTTCTTTTCATATAACTTTTTCTGCTTTTTTACATACTTTTTTCATGGAAAATCTGATTATTTTCTCAATATTTTTATATTATATATATATGTATATACTGCGCTGAAACCCACATTTCCTGAACTACTATGAAAGTTTTTGATCTTTAACCAACTTTTTCCTGTGATTTTTACTAGTTTCTTCTTTTCATATAACTTTTTCTGCTCTTTTACCTACATTTTTCATGGAAAATCTGATTATTTTCTCAATATTTTTATATTATACTGCTATTTTCATATATATACTGCGCTGAAACCCGCATTTCCTGAACTACTATAAAAGGTTTTGATCTTTAACCAACTTTTTTCCTGTGATTTTGACTAGTTTCTTTTTTTCATATAACTTTTTCTGCTCTTTTACCTACATTTTTCATGGAAAATCTGATTATTTTCTCAATATTTTTATATTATATATATATATGTATATACTGCGCTGAAACCCGCATTTCCTGAACTACTATGAAAGTTTTTAATCTTTAACCAACTTTTTCCTGTGATTTTTACTAGTTTTTTCTTTTCATATAACTTCTTCTGCTCTTTTACCTACATTTTTCATGGAAAATCTGATTATTTTCTCAATATTTTTATATTAAACTGCTATTTTTATATAAATACTGCGCTGAAACCCGCATTTCCTGAACTACTATGAAAGTTTTTGATCTTTAACCAACTTTTTCCTGTGATTTGGACTAGTTTCTTCTTTTCATATAACTTTTTCTGCTCTTTTACCTACATTTTTCATGGAAAATCTGATTATTTTCTCAATATTTTTATATTATACTGCTATTTTTGTATATATACTGCGCTGAAACCCGCATTTCCTGAACTACTATGAAAGTTTTTGATCTTTAACCAACCTTTTCCTGTGATTTTTACTAGTTTCTTATCATATAACTTTTTCTGCTCTTTTACCTACTTTTTTCATGGAAAATCTGATTATTTTCTCAATATTTTTATATTATACTGCTATTTTTATATATATACTGCGCTGAAACCCGCATTTCCTGAACTACTATGAACGTTTTTGATCTCTAACCAACTTTTTCCTGTGATTTTTAATAGTTTCTTCTTTTCATATAACTTTTTCTGCTCTTTTACCTACATTTTTCATGGAAAATCTGATTATTTTCTCAATATTTTTATATTATATATATATATATATACTGCGCTGAAACCCACATTTCCTGAACTTCTATGAAAGTTTTTGATCTTTAACCGACTTTTTCCTGTGATTTTTACTAGTTTCTTCTTTTCATATAACTTTTTCTGCTTTTTTACCTACTTTTCCATGGAAAATCTGATTATTTTCTCAATATTTTTATATTATATATATATATATGTATATACTGCGCTGAAACCCACATTTCCTGAACTACTATGAAAGTTTTTGATCTTTAACCAACTTTTTCCTGTGATTTTTACTAGTTTCTTCTTTTCATATAACTTTTTCTGCTCTTTTACCTACATTTTTCATGGAAAATCTGATTATTTTCTCAATATTTTTATATTATACTGCTATTTTTATATATATACTGCGCTGAAACCCGCATTTCCTGAGTTTTTGATCTTTAACCAACTTTTTCCTGTGATTTTTACTAGTTTCTTCTTTTCATATAACTTTTTCTGCTCTTTTGCCTACATTTTTCATGGAAAATCTGATTATTTTCTCAATATTTTTATATTATATATATATATATATACTGCGCTGAAACCCACATTTCCTGAACTTCTATGAAAGTTTTTGATCTTTAACCGACTTTTTCCTGTGATTTTTACTAGTTTCTTCTTTTCATATAACTTTTTCTGCTTTTTTACCTACTTTTTTCATGGAAAATCTGATTATTTTCTCAATATTTTTATATTATATATATATATATGTATATACTGCGCTGAAACCCACATTTCCTGAACTACTATGAAAGTTTTTGATCTTTAACCAACTTTTTCCTGTGATTTTTACTAGTTTCTTCTTTTCATATAACTTTTTCTGCTCTTTTACCTACATTTTTCATGGAAAATCTGATTATTTTCTCAATATTTTTATATTATACTGCTATTTTTATATATATACTGCGCTGAAACCCGCATTTCCTGAACTACTATGAAAGTTTTTGATCTTTAACCAACTTTTTCCTGTGATTTTTACTAGTTTCTTCTTTTCATATAACTTTTTCTTCTCTTTTACCTACATTTTTCATGGAAAATCTGATTATTTTCTCAATATTTTTATATTATATATATATATATATATATATATACTGCGCTGAAACCCACATTTCCTGAACTTCTATGAAAGTTTTTGATCTTTAACCGACTTTTTCCTGTGATTTTTACTAGTTTCTTCTTTTCATATAACTTTTTCTGCTTTTTTACCTACTTTTTTCATGGAAAATCTGATTATTTTCTCAATATTTTTATATTATATATATATGTATATACTGCGCTGAAACCCACATTTCCTGAACTACTATGAAAGTTTTTGATCTTTAACCAACTTTTTCCTGTGATTTTTACTAGTTTCTTCTTTTCATATAACTTTTTCTGCTCTTTTACCTACATTTTTCATGGAAAATCTGATTATTTTTTCAATATTTTTATATTATACTGCTATTTTCATATATATACTGCGTTGAAACCCGCATTTCCTGAACTACTATGAAAGTTTTTGATCTTTAACCAACTTTTTCCTGTGATTTTTACTAGTTTCTTCTTTTCATATAACTTTTTCTGCTCTTTTACCTACATTTTTCAAGGAAAATCTGATTATTTTCTCAATATTTTTATATTATATATATATATATACTGCGCTGAAACCCGCATTTACTGAACTACTATGAAAGTTTTTGATCTTTAACCGACTTTTTCCTGTGATTTTTACTAGTTTCTTCTTTTCATATAACTTTTTCTGCTCTTTTACCTACTTTTTTCATGGAAAATCTGATTATTTTCTCAATATTTTTATATTATACTGCTATTTTTATATATATACTGCGCTGAAACCCGCATTTCCTGAATAACTATGAAAGTTTTTGATCTTAAACCGACTTTTTCCTGTGGTTTTTACTAGTTTCTTCTTTTCATATAACTTTTTCCGCTCTTTTACCTACTTTTTTCATGGAAAATCTGATTATTTTCTCAATATTTTTATATTATATATATATAAGTTATAAGACATAAGTGTCAACGTTCGTACTTTTAAGTCATTGCACTTCCTAAACCCAATCCAATTCCAATTACCTTTCGCAACGCTAGCATATCCTGTACGTTCACCCCACACACAACACAGCCGATACCACACATCCAACACTCTCCCAGTACCTCAATACAGAACACTCACCTCATACAACGCACTCATATTTCATGTATCCCAATATCAGCACTTCCTCCATGCCCGAGCACAATAGTTCGTAAGCATTTTGTTATTGTTAAGGTAGGTTAAGTTCAGTTTGAATGAATAAAATAAAATTCAGTCTTTCAAGATCACCATAGGTGATAAGACACATTTGTTTAATTGGCGCCCAACGTGCAAAGAACGATTACCCCCATACGGAGGAAAAAAGTGTTGGAAAATGAAAAATACTGAAACAAAGTACTAAAGACTTAAGAGACGAATTCCGATCGTGCAGTGAATTTAACCCCCATATGAAGCAGACAAGTGTAAAGAAAGCTGAATATCAAAGACATTAAAAAGGAAATTCTGATTGTAAAAGCAAATAAGACAAGTGAATATAAGAATAAGTGATATGAGATTTTCAAGAAACCAAAACCAAATTATGAAGGGAATTTTCATGTAAGTGTGGTGTTCCGCTTTATATTGCTTAAATTTGCAGTGAAGTTGTTCTACAAAACAGACATACGAATTTTTTTTGCTAACATTTTTTGAAAGAAAATATTTTGTTTTTTTTACAACATGGACCAAGCCCAATTTCAAGCAGTTGTTACTGCTGCTGTACAAGCTGCATTAGAACACAGTAACGAACTATTTAATAGGCAAGTCAGTGAATTGACCAATAGAATGAACGCATTAGAATCTCCCGTAAGGGTGGAAGAATACAAACCTGTAACCATAGTGGCAGGAAAGGTATGTGGCGAATCGCTTGATTTAGTAAAGTCCTTGCCTGAATTTGACGGAAAAAATTGTTCGAGGCTCACGATGGCAATTCTAAGCACTACCAAGCTGTAGCCATTATTCGGAACAAGATTATCGGTTCTGCGGATATTATGTTGTCTTCATTCAATACTGTACTGAACTTTAGAGCTATAATTGCTCGCCTCGATTTCACTTACGCTGATAAACGCCCCGTCTATCTGATTGAGCAAGAAATGTCAACTCTACGACAAAGTCGAATGACAATTAATCAGTTCTACGACGCAGTAGAGCAAAAACTTACTCTCCTTATTAATAAAACTATAATGCAACATGAGGGCAATATTAATCTTATAAATTCACTCAGCCAAAAGTATAGGCAAGATGCACTCAGGGTTTTTATTTCTGGTCTAAAAAGACCAATGTGTGACATACTATTTTCGTCAAAGCCTAGTGATATGCCTAGTGCGCTCGAACTCGCTGAAGAGCTGGAGGCAAATCAGGCACGTTATGCTTTTGGTAATTCTTTTCCCAGTCGGGACAATCAACCGACTCACTCCAATTCCCCTCATTATAAAAAAATTCAGCATGATGCTTTCCACCAGGTGCCAACTCCTATGGAAGTTGATCCTTCTTCCTCTCGCTATAGGCTTTATATTGCAAATTCAAGGAGAACGAATAGAACTGGTATGTCCAATGTTCGTTCGACGTTCCCTACGGCGAACTATCGAAATATCCAACCTGTGCAAAATTCTCACCAAAGAAACAATATGCCGGAATTTCAAGGCTTAACACAGAAAAGACAACGCGAATCTGATCGACAACCTATCCCCAAATTACAGAGAATTAATAATTTTAACCAAGCGCCTATATCCTCTGAGAACCATCTCTATGAAGGTCGATACTATGACGAAGAGAATGATCAATTGCCATACGATTTTATATCAGATGAGGTAAATTTTTTAGGGGTAAGTCCCTCCTGCCATATGTAAGTCGTACACTAGCAGGACGGGAGATAAAATTGTTGATAGATACCGGTACGAACAAAAATTATGTTAAACCTCTCGACAACATAAAAGGTGTACGACCAATAGATAATCCATTCCTTGTCAGATCAATACATGGCACAAATAAAATTGCATATAAATGCATAATGAACATTTTCGATAGAAATACTCCTTTTTTCCTGCTACATGGTCTTAATACATACGATGGTATTATCGGATTCGATCTTTTGCAAGAAATTAACGCTCACCTTGATCTCGGCAAAGGAACATTATCATACAACGACGGAGAAGAAAAATTATTATATTTCTACTGTAAGGATGTGAATCATATTGTCTATGATAATAAGACCATACCTGTTGAAATACAAGAACAGTTTTCATCAATGATGAACCGCTATATGAAAGTTTTTGCCGATCCAAATGAATGCTTACCGTTCAACACTAATATCGTTGCAACTATTAGAACAAGAGATGATGAACCCGTCTATTCCAAAGCTTATCCCTATCCAATGGCGGCTAGCAACTTTGTTAAGGACGAAATTTCTAATCTCCTTAAGGATGGTATTATGAGACCTTCACGGTCGCCTTTTAATAACCCAATTTGGGTGGTTGACAAGAAAGGAATTGACGGTTCTGAGAAACGAAAAATGCGTCTTGTTATAGATTTCAGCTGAACGAAAAAACTATAAGTGACAAGTACCCGATTCCGGATATAACAATAATTCTTTCAAATTTGGGACATTTCTTCACGACGTTAGACTTAAAATCTGGATTTCATCAGATAATATTATCTGAACGGGATAGAGAAAAGACCGCATTTTCTATAAATAATGGAAAGTACGAGTTTTGCAGACTTCCCTTCGGTCTTAAAAATGCACCCAGCATTTTTCAACGAGCCATAGACGATGTTTTAAAGGAGGAAATTGGAAATATCTGTAAAATCTACATTGACGATATTATTATATTTTCAAAAACAAAAGAAGATCATCTTAGGCACATAAGCCGTATCCTACATAAACTTTATCAAGCCAACATGCGCGTTTCTCTCGAAAAGTCAATATTTTTTAAAACGGAGGTCGAGTTTTTGGGATTTACCGTATCTAATAAGGGTATAAAAACTTGCCCAGACAAGATAAAGGATATTGTCAATTATGAGGTTCCTAAAACACTTAGAAGCCTGCGATCATTTCTCGGCCTATCAGGATATTATAGACGATTTGTAAGGGACTATGCCCACATTGTAAAACCCCTCACGAAATATTTACGGGGGGAGAACGGTAATGTAACTGCAAGGCAATCAGAAAATATAAATATTAAATTGGACGACGAAGCCATAGATGCTTTCAGAAAAATTAAAAACATCCTAGCTTCCGAAGATGTGCTTCTCTTGTATCCTGACTATGAAAAGCCGTTTGATTTGACCACCGACGCATCGTCACATGCCCTTGGAGCTGTACTTTCACAAAATAACAGGCCCATTACTATGATTTCAAGAACATTATCCAAAACAGAAGAGAGCTACGCCACCAATGAGCGCGAACTGCTAGCTATAGTTTGGTCTTTGCAGAAACTCCGAAATTACCTATACGGTGTTAAAAATCTGAATATTTTCACAGACCATCAACCATTAACATTCGCCATATCTGATAAAAATCCGAATGCAAAAATGAAGAGGTGGAGAGCTTTCATAGAGGAATTTTCCCCGACATTTTTTTACAAACCAGGAAAGGAAAATTACGTTGCGGATGACCTCTCGAGGCAATATTTAAATGAATTGGAAACAGCATCTGATTGTGGAACTGTGCACAGCGAAGAATCAGTGACAAAGACCATTCGAACTGTACAAAACCCATTAAACTGTTTCAGAAACCAGTTAATCATAAATGAAGGAAAACATACGGATAAGATAACCAAAATAATTTTTAAATCTAGGATTAGACATTCTATTACGTTTAAAATCATAGACGATCTTTTCGAAATACTTAAGCGGACCATTAATCCCAATGTTGTTAATGTCATACACTGCGAGCTTTCAATTTTAGCGAAATTCAAGACAGATTAGTGAAAGAATTTCCATCTGTAAAATTTGTCCACACGGAGAAATTTGTAACGGACATTTTTAACCAGAATGACCAAAGAGAAATCCTAGTAACTGAGCACAATCGAGCTCATCGATCTGTACAGGAAAATATGCAACAAGTCCTCAATGACTATTACTTCCCTAAACTCAGGAACATGCTCAAGGAAATCATTTCAAGTTGTAAGATATGCCGTGCGGCAAAATATCAGAGGCATCCATTAAAAGAAGAAATAAGCAAAACTCCAATACCATCTTACCCCGGTGAAATCCTCCATATAGACATTTATTCAACAGACAAACTACATTTAGATAAATTTTCAAAATTTGCAATTGTCATGCCAATAGGGTCTCGTGCTATAATCGACGTAAAAGTACCCCTTTTGATTATTCTCAATATTTATAAGAATACAAAAACAATAGTATGCGATAACGAAAGATCTCTAAATTCGGAAACAATTAAATCATTACTCAGAGATCACTTCAATGCAAGCATCTTTTCAACACCACCATTCCATAGCACAACTAATGGACAAGTGGAAAGATTCCACAGCACTTTAACAGAAATAGCTAGATGTATTAAATTGCAAAAAAATATTAACGATAGTACTGAGCTAATACTCCTTGCCACTACTGAATACAATAGAACCGTTCATTCGGTTACGAAGCGTAAGCCCATTGACATCATTCACTCGATGTCACCCGCGTTAAGAAATGACATTAAAAACAAACTAGAACAAACACAAGAAATGAATTTAAATTATCATAATAGGAAAAAGCAGGTTCGAATATTTAAACCTGGTGATAAGGTATTTGTACGTACTAACAAACGAATAGGAAATAAGTTTTCAAAACTTTTTGTTGAAAAGGTAGTGCAGAAAGATTTAGGGACTGTGGTTCTGATAGACAATAGACAAGTACATAAAGATAATATAAGATAATTCTTTTTCCTAGTCTCCTACAATTAATCTTAGTGCATTCTGCATACTGTAAGCTCCTGGACTACACACAGGCTCGTTTTATACCTATCCATGGTGGAAAAGTGGCCATTTACGACGACTTCGGCTATCTCACGCACTGTACCAATCTAACAGAGTACGAACTTCTGGCTTACCAGACACTTAAATTCATACCCCTGTTTACTAAAACGGAATTCAAAAATGCAATACAGGTTGACGTAGATCAAATATTACATCTTTTGAGCACACTTAGGATTCACCATCGTCATGCACGGAGCATTAACTTTTTAGGAACGGCTTTGAAGTATATTGCCGGTAATCCTGACTTTGATGATTTTAACGACGTGAAAATTAGGGAGGAGGCCCTTATCGAAGCGAACGAGCGTCAAATTGTAATAAACACGGAGTAGCAGGAGAAAATTAACCAACTAACCAGAACAGTGAATGAACTTATAGGCAATACTAAAGAAATTAAAACTCATTCGGAAAACTTGTTCGAAATAATTGCAAGTAGGAATAAGGCTATCATAACTGACTTAG
The DNA here is from genome assembly GCA_916610145.1 of Eristalis arbustorum. Classification (NCBI taxonomy): domain Eukaryota; kingdom Metazoa; phylum Arthropoda; class Insecta; order Diptera; family Syrphidae; genus Eristalis; species Eristalis arbustorum. The sequence continues at coordinate 26,950 of CAKAIZ010000084.1, read as the reverse complement.
ATAACATAATTTACTCTATTATGTTGGGCAAGGTAAATGTTGTAAGTCCCATAATATTAGATGACAAAGAAATAGAATCCCTAATTAGAGCGGAACACTTCACCAATGTTAGCATAAGTGAAATTTTGAATAACTCTAGACTAAAAATAATGTCAAATAACGATTTGCTTCTTCTTCTTCTTTGTGTGGCGCTACAGTCCGGGGTGGACCTGGGCCTCAACCAACATGCCTCTCCAACTAGCGCGATCCCTGGCTAGCTGTCTCCAGTTTCGCACACCAAGTTGGTTGAGGTCCTTCTCCACTTGGGTGCGCCACCTTAAACGCGGGCGTCCTCTGTTGCGTTGCCCGACAGGTTCGGATTCGAAGATTTTTCGGGCCGGAGCTGTGGTGTCCATACGCTCTACATGACCTAGCCACCGTAGGCGTTGGATCCGTGGACGCCTAACTAGGCTCATGTCGCTGTACAGCCCGTACAGTTCGTGATTGAATCTTCTCCTCCAGAACCCGTCAACACAAACAGGACCAAAGATCGTGCGTAGAACTTTTCTCTCAAAGAGACCAAGGACTTCTTCATCCGCTTTCGAGATTGTCCATGCCTCCGCGCCGTATAGCAGGACTGGGATGATCAGAGTCTTATATAGAGTCAACTTGGTTCTTCGAGAGAGGGCTCTATTACTCAATTGCCATTTGAGCCCAAAGAAACAGCGGTTGGCAAGAGTTATCCTACGCTTGATCTCGGTACTGATGTTATTAGTACAGTTTACCCCGGAGCCGAGGTAAGTGAAGTCCTTGAGTACCTCGAAGTTATAGCTGCCCATTGTGACGCTCTGTCCAAGACGTCGATGTGGTATGTCCTTTTTTGAGGACAGCATATACTTCGTTTTGCCCTCATTTACCGCCAGACCCATTTTAGCCGCTTCCGTCTCAATGTTAGCAAAAGCCTCACTGACGGCTCGCTGAGTTCTGCCAATCACGTCAATGTCATCGGCGTATGCTAACAATTGCACGGACTTCTGGAAGATCGTGCCTCTAGTGTTGGCGTGTGAGTTTCGCACGATCTTCTCCAGGACGATGTTAAAGAAATCACATGACAGCGCGTCGCCTTGTCTAAAACCTTTTTTGACATTGAAGGTCTCGGTGAGTTCGTTACCGACCTTGATGGAGCAGCGAGAGTTCTCCATCGTCATCCTGCACAGCCTGACGAGGCAGGAATGTCAAAACTAGACATGGCGTTGTATAGCTCGTCTCTATGCACGCTGTCATATGCGGCCTTGAAATCGACGAACAGATGGTGAGGGTCGATTTGCATTTCTTGGGTCTTTTCAGGATCTGCCGTAGTGTGAAAATTTGGTCTGTTGTGGACTTTCCTGGCCTGAAGCCACACTGATATGGACCTATCAGATTATTAAAGAATGGCTTCAGGCGGGTACACAAAACGGCAGAGAAGATCTTATATGCGATGTTAAGAAGACTGATCCCTTGATAGTTGGCGCAGTTGAAGGGGTCTCCTTTCTTGTGGATCGGGCAAACGATACTGAGATTCCACTCGTCGGGCATGCTTTCCTCAGACCATATCTTGCAGATGAGCTGGTGCATGCGCCCAACCAGATCATCTCCAGCTGCCTTAAATATTTCAGCGGGCAGACCGTCCGCTCCAGCAGCTTTGTTAGACTTCAGTCTTGATATTGCTACCTTGACCTCGTCTAAGTCTGGGGGACGGTATTCACGTCTGTCATCGTCCAGATTGAGTGGAACATTCTGCCTGACAGCGGTATTTTGGTCCTTATCGCCGTTTAACAGTCTGCAGAAATGATCTTTCCAGATTCTCAGTATCGACTGCGACTCTACTACCAGATGTCCATTTCCATCCCGACAGGCTTCTGTCCGAGTTTTATATCCATTGGATAATTGTTTTACCCTTTCATAAAACTTTCGGATGTCATTCCTGCCATCACACCTCTCCATCTCCTCGACCGCGCGCTTCTCATGCTCTTTCTTTTTTCTTCTGAGAAGCCGGTGCTCTTCCCTTCTCTTCTGTTCGTAGAGCTCACGAACAGCCCTCGTTGTTCGATGCAGCGTTGCCTTGTAGGCCTCCTGTTTGGCTGCATGTGCCTGCCTGCACTCGTCGTCAAACCATGGGTTCCTTCTAGGTGGTGTCGTAAAACCCAGCACATCAGTGGCAGCTTCTTTGATGGCAACGACTCCAGTCTTCTTCGATGGTTTGTGCAGGCGGCGTGGAACTAACAGAGAGTTTCTTGGAGACTCGGTCGGCAAAGATCCTGGCAGTCCGCTGCGATTGTAGCTTTGCGACGTCAAACCGTGGTGTTCGTTCTCGACTCCGTTGTTCTCGTGATATCCTGATTCTTACCTTGGCTACAACAAGGAAATGGTCCGAGTCAATATTGGCTCCTCGGAAAGTTCGGACATCGAGAATGCTGGAGGAGTGTCTGACGTCGATCGCAACGTGATCAATCTGGTTGGCGGTTGATTGATCTGGGGACCGCCATGTCCCTTTATGGATGTTGAGGTGTGGGAACCGCGTGCTAGCAACAGAGAGGTTACGTCCCATGACAAAGTCCACCAGCCTTAGTCCGTTACTGGACGTGGTGTCGTGTAGGCTGTGTTTCCCTATGACTTTAGCAAAGATTTCTTCTTTACCCAGCTTAGCATTGAAATCTCCAAGAACGATATTGGTGTCAAAGCTGGGGCATTGATCGTATGTTCTTTCTAGGAGATCATAAAAGTCATCTTTGCTACCATTATCTTTGTCCTCTGTCGGGGCGTGGGCGCATATCAGGCTGATGTTGCCGAATGTAGCCTTGATGCGGATTGTTATGAGGCGTTCGCTTTTACAGTCAAAGCTTAAGACTTTTTGCCTAAGTCTGCCTCGAACAACAAATCCACATCCAAATAAGCGCCTCTCTCTGCTGCAATCACCGTAGTAGATGTCGCAGTTTTTCATCCTCTTCTTGCCCGGCCCATTCCATCGCACTTCCTGAATGGCGGTGATATCTGCTTTATAGCAGTCAAGGGCCTCCGCGAGTTCTTCGGCTGCACGTGGCCTGTTAAGAGACCTCACATTCCACGTGCAGAACCGAAAAGCATGGTCATTTGTTCGTTTGCTGGGGTCGTCAACAGTAGATCGGTCAGTATCCGAGGCAAGTAGTCGTCTCTGAACAAAATTTTTTTTACGTGGTGAGGGTGTTAACCCCACGCACAACCCCCAGCTGGGAGGCCAGGCCCATTTATTTTACCCTTGGGCGAAGGGTCCGGATGACTCCGGTTTCGGTAACCTCGCTGAGGTTGTGAGTGCCGCCGTTGACCCTACACGATAGGGTTCCTCCGCCGCCAACTCTACTCCAAAATCCCGATATGACCTTGAAGGCAACCTTTTAGATCTGAGCTCCGAATATGTCAGAGTAGCTCTAAAAGGAGGTGTACCAGGTAGCTCTGGATTTCGCCGTTGGCTAGTCTGATGATAAGCTCCTCCGCCGCCATCCGTAGAGAAGATGAGCTCTGATACAGACTCATCCACTCTCCCCCTCTCTCGTTTGCAGCCGCCAATGACGTCCCACGGGGGTTGGGTACCCCATCTTCAGTCGAAGGTGCTCGGCTCCCGGATTTCACCACGGGGAGGTGAGAGTAGGAGTTCATTGACAGAGGCTAAGTGCAGACGCCTGTGCCTGCATAAGTCGCTTGTCAACGCTTCGAAATCCGACGATTTGCTATTCTTTTTTATAAAATATCCAAAAATTCGATTAGTATGTAACAAAATTAAGTTATTTCCTGTAATACATGTAGATAGAATAATAGTTTTAGAAACAAATGACGTTGCGGAATGTGAAAACACTTATATGCCATTAAAGAATTCTAAACAACCAACGTTCTTATCGTTTTGTGAAATAAACCCCAATACGACATGTGTGCAGAACTACTGAACAACAATACGGCCTTATGCAAGACATCCCCAGCATCCCTGATTGATCCAATTAATGTTGTTGAAGATGGACTTGTAATCATCAATAACCAAATCGCAATAGTTCAGGAAGGGAACAACGAACCTATTACTGTGAATGGAACCTACTTGTTAGTATTCGGAGAAAAAACAACCGTCAACGACAAGACTTACATCAACAAGAAGAAAATACCTCATTCGAACCCAGAACCTCCTAGGGCACAAATGATTAATATTTCAGAACACCTCATAACGCTATCTTTACCCTACCTCAACGAGGTTCATCTAAGGAATTTGGATCACATCGCCACCATAAAACAAGAACTCAGAGCACAAAAAATACAGTGGCTTGTTATATTTGCCCTTGCAGTTGGCATAATTTTTATAGGATTCTTAACATCAAGGCTACGAAAGAAGTTCAAGAGAACAAATGAGACCAACAATAAAACTGTAGTTAATGCCGTTAATGTCATGGAGATTAATAAAGAGGCTTTAGTACACGACATCCTCAAAAACTTGCGCAAAGCTGAGGACAGCTTAGTTTAAAGGGGGAGTAGTTATAAGACATAAGTGTCAACGTTCGTACTTTTAAGTCATTGCACTTCCTAAACCCAATCCAATTCCAATTACCTTTCACAACGCTAGCATTTCCTGTACGTTCACCCCACACACAACACAGCCGATACCACACATCCAACACTCTCCCAGTACCTCAATACAGAACACTCACCTCACACAACGAACTCATATTTCACGTATCCCAATATCAGCACTTCCTCCATGCCCGAGCACAATAGTTCGTAAGCATTTTGTTATTGTTAAGGTAGGTTAAGTTCAGTTTGAATAAATAAAATAAAATTCAGTCTTTCAAGATCACCATAGGTGATAAGACACATTTGTTTAATTTATATGTATATACTGCGCTGAAACCCGCATTTCCTGAACTACTATGAAAGTTTTTGATTTTTAACCAACTTTTTCCTGTGATTTTTACTAGTTTCTTCTTTTCATATAACTTTTTCTGCTCTTTTACCTACATTTTTCATGGAAAATCTGATTATTTTCTCAATATTTTTATATTATACTGCTATTTTTATATATATACTGCGCTGAAACCCGCATTTCCTGAACTACTATGAAAGTTTTTGATCTTTAACCAACTTTTTCCTGTGATTTTTACTAGTTTCTTTTTTTCACATAACTTTTTCTGCTCTTTTACCTACTTTTTTCATGGAAAATCTGATTATTTTCTCAATATTTTTATATTATATATATATACTGCGCTGAAACCCGCATTTCCTGAACTACTATGAAAGTTTTTGATCTTTAACCGACTTTTTCCTGTGATTTTTACTAGTTTCTTCTTTTCATATAACTTTTTCTGCTCTTTTACCTACATTTTTCATGGAAAATCTGATTACTTTCTCAATATTTTTATATTATATATATATATATATATATATACTGCGCTGAAACCCGCATTTCCTGAACTACTATGAAAGTTTTTGATCTTTAACCGACTTTTTCCTGTGATTTTTACTAGTTTCTTCTTTTCATATAACTTTTTCTACTCTTTTACCTACTTTTTTTATCGAAAATCTGATTATTTTCTCAATATTTTTATATTATACTGCTATTTTTATACATATACTGCGCTGAAACCCGCATTTGCTGAACTTTTTGATCTTTAACCGACTTTTTCCTGTGATTTTTACTAGTTTCTTCTTTTCATTTAACTTTTTCTGCTCTTTTACCTACATTTTTCATGGAAAATCTGATTACATTCTCAATATTTTTAAATTATACTGCTATTTTTATATATATACTGCGCTGAAACCCGCATTTCCTGAACTACTATGAAAGTTTTTGATCTTTAACCAACTTTTTCCTGTGATTTTTACTAGTTTCTTCTTTTCATATAACTTTTTCTGCTCTTTTACCTACATTTTTCATGGAAAATCTGATTATTTTCTCAATATTTTTATATTATATATATATATATATATATACTGCGCTGAAACCCACATTTCCTGAACTTCTACGAAAGTTTTTGATCTTTAACCGACTTTTTCCTGTGATTTTTACTAGTTTCTTCTTTTCATATAACTTTTTCTGCTTTTTTACCTACTTTTTTCATGGAAAATCTGATTATTTTCTCAATATTTTTATATTATATATATATGTATATACTGCGCTGAAACCCACATTTCCTGAACTACTATGAAAGTTTTTGATCTTTAACCAACTTTTTCCTGTGATTTTTACTAGTTTCTTCTTTTCATATAACTTTTTCTGCTCTTTTACCTACATTTTTCATGGAAAATCTGATTATTTCTCAATATTTTTATATTATACTGCTATTTTCATATATATACTGCGTTGAAACCCGCATTTCCTGAACTACTATGAAAGTTTTTGATCTTTAACCAACTTTTTCCTGTGATTTTTACTAGTTTCTTCTTTTCATATAACTTTTTCTGCTCTTTTACCTACATTTTTCATGGAAAATCTGATTATTTTCTCAATATTTTTATATTATATATATATATATATACTGCGCTGAAACCCGCATTTACTGAACTACTATGAAAGTTTTTGATCTTTAACCGACTTTTTCCTGTGATTTTTACTAGTTTCTTCTTTTCATATAAATTTTTCTACTCTTTTACCTACTTTTTTTATCGAAAATCTGATTATTTTCTCAATATTTTTATATTATACTGCTATTTTTATACATATACTGCGCTGAAACCCGCATTTGCTGAACTTTTTGATATTTAACCGACTTTTTCCTGTGATTTTTACTAGTTTCTTCTTTTCATTTAACTTTTTCTGCTCTTTTACCTACATTTTTCATGGAAAATCTGATTACATTCTCAATATTTTTAAATTATACTGCTATTTTTATATATATACTGCGCTGAAACCCGCATTTCCTGAACTACTATGAAAGTTTTTGATCTTTAACCAACTTTTTCCTGTCATTTTTACTAGTTTCTTCTTTTCATATAACTTTTTCTGCTCTTTTACCTACATTTTTCATGGAAAATCTGATTATTTTCTCAATATTTTTATATTATATATATATATATACTGCGCTGAAACCCGCATTTACTGAACTACTATGAAAGTTTTTGATCTTTAACCGACTTTTTCCTGTGATTTTTACTAGTTTCTTCTTTTCATATAACTTTTTCTGCTCTTTTACCTACTTTTTTCATGGAAAATCTGATTATTTTCTCAATATTTTTATATTATACTGCTATTTTTATATATATACTGCGCTGAAACCCGCATTTCCTGAATAACTATGAAAGTTTTTGATCTTAAACCGACTTTTTCCTGTGGTTTTTACTAGTTTCTTCTTTTCATATAACTTTTTCCGCTCTTTTACCTACTTTTTTCATTGAAAATCTGATTATTTTCTCAATATTTTTATATTATATATATATAAGTTATAAGACATAAGTGTCAACGTTCGTACTTTTAAGTCATTGCACTTCCTAAACCCAATCCAATTCCAATTACCTTTCGCAACGCTAGCATATCCTGTACGTTCACCCCACACACAACACAGCCGATACCACACATCCAACACTCTCCCAGTACCTCAATACAGAACACTCACCTCACACAACGCACTCATATTTCATGTATCCCAATATCAGCACTTCCTCCATGCCCGAGCACAATAGTTCGTAAGCATTTTGTTATTGTTAAGGTAGGTTAAGTTCAGTTTGAATGAATAAAATAAAATTCAGTCTTTCAAGATCACCATAGGTGATAAGACACATTTGTTTAATTGGCGCCCAACGTGCAAAGAACGATTACCCCCATACGGAGGAAAAAAGTGTTGGAAAATGAAAAATACTGAAACAAAGTACTAAAGACTTAAGAGACAAATTCCGATCGTGCAGTGAATTTAACCCCCATATGAAGCAGACAAGTGTAAAGAAAAGCTGAATATCAAAGACATTAAAAAGGAAATTCTGATTGTAAAAGCAAATAAGACAAGTGAATATAAGAATAAGTGATATGAGATTTTCAAGAAACCAAAACCAAATTATGAAGGGAATTTTCATGTAAGTGTGGTGTTCCGCTTTATATTGCTTAAATTTGCAGTGAAGTTGTTCTACAAAACAGACATACGAATTTTTTTTGCTAACATTTTTTGAAAGAAAATATTTTGTTTTTTTTACAACATGGACCAAACCCAATTTCAAGCAGTTGTTACTGCTGCTGTACAAGCTGCATTAGAACACAGTAACGAACTATTTAATAGGCAAGTCAGTGAATTGACCAATAGAATGAACGCATTAGAATCTCCCGTAAGGGTGGAAGAATACAAACCTGTAACCATAGTGGCAGGAAAGGTATGTGACGAATCGCTTGATTTAGTAAAGTCCTTGCCTGAATTTGACGGAAAAAATTGTTCGAGGCTCACGATGGCAGTTCTAAGCACTACCAAGCTGTAGCCATTATTCGGAACAAGATTATCGGTTCTGCGGATATTATGTTGTCTTCATTCAATACTGTACTGAACTTTAGAGCTATAATTGCTCGCCTCGATTTCACTTACGCTGATAAACGCCCCGTCTATCTGATTGAGCAAGAAATGTCAACTCTACGACAAAGTCGAATGATAATTAATCAGTTCTACGACGCAGTAGAGCAAAAACTTACTCTCCTTATTAATAAAACTATAATGCAACATGAGGGCAATATTAATCTTATAAATTCACTCAGCCAAAAGTATAGGCAAGATGCACTCAGGGTTTTTATTTCTGGTCTAAAAAGACCAATGTGTGACATACTATTTTCGTCAAAGCCTAGTGATATGCCTAGTGCGCTCGAACTCGCTGAAGAGCTGGAGGCAAATCAGGCACGTTATGCTTTTGGTAATTCTTTTCCCAGTCGGGACAATCAACCGACTCACTCCAATTCCCCTCATTATAAAAAAATTCAGCATGATGCTTTCCACCAGGTGCCAACTCCTATGGAAGTTGATCCTTCTTCCTCTCGCTATAGGCTTTATATTGCAAATTCAAGGAGAACGAATAGAACTGGTATGTCCAATGTTCGTTCGACGTTCCCTACGGCGAACTATCGAAATATCCAACCTGTGCAAAATTCTCACCAAAGAAACAATATGCCGGAATTTCAAGGCTTAACACAGAAAAGACAACGCGAATCTGATGGACAACCTATCCCCAAATTACAGAGAATTAATAATTTTAACCAAGCGCCTATATCCTCTGAGAACCATCTCTATGAAGGTCGATACTATGACGAAGAGAATGATCAATTGCCATACGATTTTATATCAGATGAGGTAAATTTTTTAGGGGTAAGTCCCTCCTGCCATATGTAAGTCGTACACTAGCAGGACGGGAGATAAAATTGTTGATAGATACCGGTACGAACAAAAATTATGTTAAACCTCTCGACAACATAAAAGGTGTACGACCAATAGATAATCCATTCCTTGTCAGATCAATACATGGCACAAATAAAATTGCATATAAATGCATAATGAACATTTTCGATAGAAATACTCCTTTTTTCCTGCTACATGGTCTTAATACATACGATGGTATTATCGGATTCGATCTTTTGCAAGAAATTAACGCTCACCTTGATCTCGGCAAAGGAACATTATCATACAACGACGGAGAAGAAAAATTATTATATTTCTACTGTAAGGATGTGAATCATATTGTCTATGATAATAAGACCATACCTGTTGAAATACAAGAACAGTTTTCATCAATGATGAACCGCTATATGAAAGTTTTTGCCGATCCAAATGAATGCTTACCGTTCAACACTAATATCGTTGCAACTATTAGAACAAGAGATGATGAACCCGTCTATTCCAAAGCTTATCCCTATCCAATGGCGGCTAGCAACTTTGTTAAGGACGAAATTTCTAATCTCCTTAAGGATGGTATTATGAGACCTTCACGGTCGCCTTTTAATAACCCAATTTGGGTGGTTGACAAAAAAGGAATTGACGGTTCTGAGAAACGAAAAATGCGTCTTGTTATAGATTTCAGCTGAACGAAAAAACTATAAGTGACAAGTACCCGATTCCGGATATAACAATAATTCTTTCAAATTTGGGACATTTCTTCACGACGTTAGACTTAAAATCTGGATTTCATCAGATAATATTATCTGAACGGGATAGAGAAAAGACCGCATTTTCTATAAATAATGGAAAGTACGAGTTTTGCAGACTTCCTTTCGGTCTTAAAAATGCACCCAGCATTTTTCAACGAGCCATAGACGATGTTTTAAAGGAGGAAATTGGAAATATCTGTAAAATCTACATTGACGATATTATTATATTTTCAAAAACAAAAGAAGATCATCTTAGGCACATAAGCCGTATCCTACATAAACTTTACCAAGCCAACATGCGCGTTTCTCTCGAAAAGTCAATATTTTTTAAAACGGAGGTGGAGTTTTTGGGATTTACCGTATCTAATAAGGGTATAAAAACTTGCCCAGACAAGATAAAGGATATTGTCAATTATGAGGTTCCTAAAACACTTAGAAGCCTGCGATCATTTCTCGGCCTATCAGGATATTATAGACGATTTGTAAGGGACTATGCCCACATTGTAAAACCCCTCACGAAATATTTACGGGGGGAGAACGGTAATGTAACTGCAAGGCAATCAGAAAATATAAATATTAAATTGGACGACGAAGCCATAGATGCTTTCAGAAAAATTAAAAACATCCTAGCTTCCGAGGATGTGCTTCTCTTGTATCCTGACTATGAAAAGCCGTTTGATTTGACCACCGACGCATCGTCACATGCCCTTGGAGCTGTACTTTCACAAAATAACAGGCCCATTACTATGATTTCAAGAACATTATCCAAAACAGAAGAGAGCTACGCCACCAATGAGCGCGAACTGCTAGCTATAGTTTGGTCTTTGCAGAAACTCCGAAATTACCTATACGGTGTTAAAAATCTGAATATTTTCACAGACCATCAACCATTAACATTCGCGATATCTGATAAAAATCCGAATGCAAAAATGAAGAGGTGGAGAGCTTTCATAGAGGAATTTTCCCCGACATTTTTTTACAAACCAGGAAAGGAAAATTACGTTGCGGATGACCTCTCGAGGCAATATTTAAATGAATTGGAAACAGCATCTGATTGTGGAACTGTGCACAGCGAAGAATCAGTGACAAGGACCATTCGAACTGTACAAAACCCATTAAACTGTTTCAGAAACCAGTTAATCATAAATGAAGGAAAACATACGGATAAGATAACCAAAATAATTTGTAAATCTAGGATTAGACATTCTATTACGTTTAAAATCATAGACGATCTTTTCGAAATACTTAAGCGGACCATTAATCCCAATGTTGTTAATGTCATACACTGCGAGCTTTCAATTTTAGCGAAATTCAAGACAGATTAGTGAAAGAATTTCCATCTGTAAAATTTGTCCACACGGAGAAATTTGTAACGGACATTTTTAACCAGAATGACCAAAGAGAAATCCTAGTAACTGAGCACAATCGAGCTCATCGATCTGTACAGGAAAATATGCAACAAGTCCTCAATGACTATTACTTCCCTAAACTCAGGAACATGCTCAAGGAAATCATTTCAAGTTGTAAGATATGCCGTGCGGCAAAATATCAGAGGCATCCATTAAAAGAAGAAATAAGCAAAACTCCAATACCATCTTACCCCGGTGAAATCCTCCATATAGACATTTATTCAACAGACAAACTACATTTAGATAAATTTTCAAAATTTGCAATTGTCATGCCAATAGGGTCTCGTGCTATAATCGACGTAAAAGTACCCCTTTTGATTATTCTCAATATTTATAAGAATACAAAAACAATAGTATGCGATAACGAAAGATCTCTAAATTCGGAAACAATTAAATCATTACTCAGAGATCACTTCAATGCAAGCATCTTTTCAACACCACCATTCCATAGCACAACTAATGGACAAGTGGAAAGATTCCACAGCACTTTAACAGAAATAGCTAGATGTATTAAATTGCAAAAAAATATTAACGATAGTACTGAGCTAATACTCCTTGCCACTACTGAATACAATAGAACCGTTCATTCGGTTACGAAGCGTAAGCCCATTGACATCATTCACTCGATGTCACCCGCGTTAAGAAATGACATTAAAAACAAACTAGAACAAACACAAGAAATGAATTTAAATTATCATAATAGGAAAAAGCAGGTTCGAATATTTAAACCTGGTGATAAGGTATTTGTACGTACTAACAAACGAATAGGAAATAAGTTTTCAAAACTTTTTGTTGAAAAGGTAGTGCAGAAAGATTTAGGGACTGTGGTTCTGATAGACAATAGACAAGTACATAAAGATAATATAAGATAATTCTTTTTCCTAGTCTCCTACAATTAATCTTAGTGCATTCTGCATACTGTAAGCTCCTGGACTACACACAGGCTCGTTTTATACCTATCCATGGTGGAAAAGTGGCCATTTACGACGACTTCGGCTATCTCACGCACTGTACCAATCTAACAGAGTACGAACTTCTGGCTTACCAGACACTTAAATTCATACCCCTGTTTACTAAAACAGAATTCAAAAATGCAATACAGGTTGACGTAGATCAAATATTACATCTTTTGAGCACACTTAGGATTCACCATCGTCATGCACGGAGCATTAACTTTTTAGGAACGGCTTTGAAGTATATTGCCGGTAATCCTGACTTTGATGATTTTAACGACGTGAAAATTAGGGAGGAGGCCCTTATCGAAGCGAACGAGCGTCAAATTGTAATAAACACGGAGTAGCAGGAGAAAATTAACCAACTAACCAGAACAGTGAATGAACTTATAGGCAATACTAAAGAAATTAAAACTCATTCGGAAAACTTGTTCGAAATAATTGCAAGTAGGAATAAGGCTATCATAACTGACTTAGATAACATAATTTACTCTATTATGTTGGGCAAGGTAAATGTTGTAAGTCCCATAATATTAGATGACAAAGAAATAGAATCCCTAATTAGAGCGGAACACTTCACCAATGTTAGCATAAGTGAAATTTTGAATAACTCTAGACTAAAAATAATGTCAAATAACGATTTGCTTCTTCTTCTTCTTTGTGTGGCGCTACAGTCCGGGGCGTACCTGGGCCTCAACCAACATGCCTCTCCAACTAGCGCGATCCCTGGCTAGCTGTCTCCAGTTTCGCACACCAAGTTGGTTGAGGTCCTTCTCCACTTGGTTGCGCCACCTTAAACGCGGGCGTCCTCTGTTGCGTTGCCCGACAGGTTCGGATTCGAAGATTCTTCGGGCCGGAGCTGTGGTGTCCATACGCTCTACATGACCTAGCCACCGTAGGCGTTGGATCCGTGGACGCCTAACTAGGCTCATGTCGCTGTACAGCCCGTACAGTTCGTGATTGAATCTTCTCCTCCAGAACCCGTCAACACAAACAGGACCAAAGATCGTGCGTAGAACTTTTCTCTCAAAGAGACCAAGGACTTCTTCATCCGCTTTCGAGATTGTCCATGCCTCCGCGCCGTATAGCAGGACTGGGATGATCAGAGTCTTATATAGAGTCAACTTGGTTCTTCGAGAGAGGGCTCTATTACTCAATTGCCATTTGAGCCCAAAGAAACAGCGGTTGGCAAGAGTTATCCTACGCTTGATCTCGGTACTGATGTTATTAGTACAGTTTACCCCGGAGCCGAGGTAAGTGAAGTCCTTGACTACCTCGAAGTTATAGCTGCCCATTGTGACGCTCTGTCCAAGACGTCGATGTTGTATGTCCTTTTTTGAGGACAGCATATACTTCGTTTTGCCCTCATTTACCGCCAGACCCATTTTAGCCGCTTCCGTCTCAATGTTAGCAAAAGCCTCACTGACGGCTCGCTGAGTTCTGCCAATCACGTCAATGTCATCGGCGTATGCTAACAATTGCACGGACTTCTGGAAGATCGTGCCTCTAGTGTTGGCGTGTGAGTTTCGCACGATCTTCTCCAGGACGATGTTAAAGAAATCACATGACAGCGCGTCGCCTTGTCTAAAACCTTTTTTGACATTGAAGGTCTCGGTGAGTTCGTTACCGACCTTGATGGAGCAGCGAGAGTTCTCCGTCGTCATCCTGCACAGCCTGACGAGGCAGGAATGTCAAAACTAGACATGGCGTTGTATAGCTCGTCTCTATGCACGCTGTCATATGCGGCCTTGAAATCGACGAACAGATGGTGAGGGTCGATTTGCATTTCTTGGGTCTTTTCAGGATCTGCCGTAGTGTGAAAATTTGGTCTGTTGTGGACTTTCCTGGCCTGAAGCCACACTGATATGGACCTATCAGATTATTAATGAATGGCTTCAGGCGGGTACACAAAACGGCAGAGAAGATCTTATATGCGATGTTAAGAAGACTGATCCCTTGATAGTTGGCGCAGTTGAAGGGGTCTCCTTTCTTGTGGATCGGGCAAACGATACTGAGATTCCACTCGTCGGGCATGCTTTCCTCAGACCATATCTTGCAGATGAGCTGGTGCATACGCCCAACCAGATCATCTCCAGCTGCCTTAAATATTTCAGCGGTCAGACCGTCCGCTCCAGCAGCTTTGTTAGACTTCAGTCTTGATATTGCTACCTTGACCTCGTCTAAGTCTGGGGGACGGTATTCACGTCAGTCATCGTCCAGATTGAGTGGAACATTCTACCTGACAGCGGTATTTTGGTCCTTATCGCCGTTTAACAGTCTGCAGAAATGATCTTTCCAGATTCTCAGTATCGACTGCGACTCTACTACCAGATGTCCATTTCCATCCCGACAGGCTTCTGTCCGAGTTTTATATCCATTGGATACTTGTTTTACCCTTTCATAAAACTTTCGGACGTCATTCCTGCCATAACACCTCTCCATCTCCTCGACCGCGCGCTTCTCATGCTCTTTCTTTTTTCTTCTGAGAAGCCGGTGCTCTTCCCTTCTCTTCTGTTCGTAGAGCTCACGAACAGCCCTCGTTGTTCGATGCAGCGTTGCCTTGTAGGCCTCCTGTTTGGCTGCATGTGCCTGCCTGCACTCGTCGTCAAACCATGGGTTCCTTCTAGGTGGTGTCGTAAAACCCAGCACATCAGTGGCAGCTTCTTTGATGGCAACGACTCCAGTCTTCTTCGATGGTTTGTGCAGGCGGCGTGGAACTAACAGAGAGTTTCTTGGAGACTCGGTCGGCAAAGATCCTGGCAGTCCGCTGCGATTGTAGCTTTGCGACGTCAAACCGTGGTGTTCGTTCTCGACTCCGTTGTTCTCGTGATATCCTGATTCTTACCTTGGCTACAACAAGGAAATGGTCCGAGTCAATATTGGCTCCTCGGAAAGTTCGGACATCGAGAATGCTGGAGGAGTGTCTGACGTCGATCGCAACGTGATCAATCTGGTTGGCGGTTGATTGATCTGGGGACCGCCATGTCCATGAGGTTACGTCCCATGACAAAGTCCACCAGCCTTAGTCCGTTACTGGACGTGGTGTCGTGTAGGCTGTGTTTCCCTATGACTTTAGCAAAGATTTCTTCTTTACCCAGCTTAGCATTGAAATCTCCAAGAACGATATTGGTGTCAAAGCTGGGGCATTGATCGTATGTTCTTTCTAGGAGATCATAAAAGTCATCTTTGCTACCATTATCTTTGTCCTCTGTCGGGGCGTGGGCGCATATCAGGCTGATGTTGCCGAATGTAGCCTTGATGCGGATTGTTATGAGGCGTTCGCTTTTACAGTCAAAGCTTAAGACTTTTTGCCTAAGTCTGCCTCGAACAACAAATCCACATCCAAATAAGCGCCTCTCTCTGCTGCAATCACCGTAGTAGATGTCGCAGTTTTTCATCCTCTTCTTGCCCGGCCCATTCCATCGCACTTCCTGAATGGCGGTGATATCTGCTTTATAGCAGTCAAGGGCCTCCGCGAGTTCTTCGGCTGCACGTGGCCTGTTAAGAGACCTCACATTCCACGTGCAGAACCGAAAAGCATGGTCATTTGTTCGTTTGCTGGGGTCGTCAACAGTAGATCGGTCAGTATCCGAGGCAAGTATTCGTCTCTGAACAAAATTTTTTTACGCGGTGAGGGTGTTAACCCCACGCACAACCCCCAGCTGGGAGGCCAGGCCCATTTATTTTACCCTTGGGCGAAGGGTCCGGATGACTCCGGTATCGGTAACCTCGCTGAGGTTGTGAGTGCCGCCGTTGACCCTACACGATAGGGTTCCTCCGCGGCCAACTCTACTCCAAAATCCCGATATGACCTTGAAGGCAACCTTTTAGATCTGAGCTCCGAATATGTCAGAGTAGCTCTAAAAGGAGGTGTACCAGGTAGCTCTGGATGTCGCCGTTGGCTAATCTGATGATAAGCTCCTCCGCCGCCATCCGTAGAGAAGATGAGCCCTGATACAGACTCATCCACTCTCCCCCTCTCTCGTTTGCAGCCGCCAATGACGTCCCACGGGGGTTGGGTACCCCATCTTCAGTCGAAGGTGCTCGGCTCCCGGATTTCACCACGGGGAGGTGAGAGTAGGAGTTCATTGACAGAGGCTAAGTGCAGACGCCTGTGCCTGCATAAGTCGCTTGTCAACGCTTCGAAATCCGACGATTTGCTATTCTTTTTTATAAAATATCCAAAAATTCGATTAGTATGTAACAAAATTAAGTTATTTCCTGTAATACATGTAGATAGAATAATAGTTTTAGAAACAAATGACGTTGCGGAATGTGAAAACAATTATATGCCCCTAAAGAATTCTAAACAACCAACGTTCTTATCGTTTTGTGAAATAAACCCCAATACGACATGTGTGCAGCAACTACTGAACAACAATACGGCCTTATGCAAGACATCCCCAGCATCCCTGATTGATCCAATTAATGTTGTTGAAGATGGACTTGTAATCATCAATAACCAAATCGCAAAAGTTCAGGAAGGGAACAACGAACCTATTACTGTGAATGGAACCTACTTGTTAGTATTCGGAGAAAAAACAACCGTCAACGACAAGACTTACATCAACAAGAAGAAAATACCTCATTCGAACCCAGAACCTCCTAGGGCACAAATGATTAATATTTCAGAACACCTCATAACGCTATCTTTACCCTACCTCAACGAGGTTCATCTAAGGAATTTGGATCACATCGCCACCATAAAACAAGAACTCAGAGCACAAAAAAATACAGTGGCTTGTTATATTTGCCCTTGCAGTTGGCATAATTTTTATAGGATTCTTAACATCAAGGCTACGAAAGAAGTTCAAGAGAACAAATGAGACCAACAATAAAACTGTAGTTAATGCCGTTAATGTCATGGAGATTAATAAAGAGGCGTTAGTACACGACATCCTCAAAAACTTGCGCAAAGCTCTCGGTGAGTTCGTTACCGACCTTGATGGAGCAGCGAGAGTTCTCCGTCGTCATCCTGCACAGCCTGACGAGGCAGGAATGTCAAAACTAGACATGGCGTTGTATAGCTCGTCTCTATGCACGCTGTCATATGCGGCCTTGAAATCGACGAACAGATGGTGAGGGTCGATTTGCATTTCTTGGGTCTTTTCAGGATCTGCCGTAGTGTGAAAATTTGGTCTGTTGTGGACTTTCCTGGCCTGAAGCCACACTGATATGGACCTATCAGATTATTAATGAATGGCTTCAGGCGGGTACACAAAACGGCAGAGAAGATCTTATATGCGATGTTAAGAAGACTGATCCCTTGATAGTTGGCGCAGTTGAAGGGGTCTCCTTTCTTGTGGATCGGGCAAACGATACTGAGATTCCACTCGTCGGGCATGCTTTCCTCAGACCATATCTTGCAGATGAGCTGGTGCATACGCCCAACCAGATCATCTCCAGCTGCCTTAAATATTTCAGCGGTCAGACCGTCCGCTCCAGCAGCTTTGTTAGACTTCAGTCTTGATATTGCTACCTTGACCTCGTCTAAGTCTGGGGGACGGTATTCACGTCAGTCATCGTCCAGATTGAGTGGAACATTCTACCTGACAGCGGTATTTTGGTCCTTATCGCCGTTTAACAGTCTGCAGAAATGATCTTTCCAGATTCTCAGTATCGACTGCGACTCTACTACCAGATGTCCATTTCCATCCCGACAGGCTTCTGTCCGAGTTTTATATCCATTGGATACTTGTTTTACCCTTTCATAAAACTTTCGGACGTCATTCCTGCCATAACACCTCTCCATCTCCTCGACCGCGCGCTTCTCATGCTCTTTCTTTTTTCTTCTGAGAAGCCGGTGCTCTTCCCTTCTCTTCTGTTCGTAGAGCTCACGAACAGCCCTCGTTGTTCGATGCAGCGTTGCCTTGTAGGCCTCCTGTTTGGCTGCATGTGCCTGCCTGCACTCGTCGTCAAACCATGGGTTCCTTCTAGGTGGTGTCGTAAAACCCAGCACATCAGTGGCAGCTTCTTTGATGGCAACGACTCCAGTCTTCTTCGATGGTTTGTGCAGGCGGCGTGGAACTAACAGAGAGTTTCTTGGAGACTCGGTCGGCAAAGATCCTGGCAGTCCGCTGCGATTGTAGCTTTGCGACGTCAAACCGTGGTGTTCGTTCTCGACTCCGTTGTTCTCGTGATATCCTGATTCTTACCTTGGCTACAACAAGGAAATGGTCCGAGTCAATATTGGCTCCTCGGAAAGTTCGGACATCGAGAATGCTGGAGGAGTGTCTGACGTCGATCGCAACGTGATCAATCTGGTTGGCGGTTGATTGATCTGGGGACCGCCATGTCCATGAGGTTACGTCCCATGACAAAGTCCACCAGCCTTAGTCCGTTACTGGACGTGGTGTCGTGTAGGCTGTGTTTCCCTATGACTTTAGCAAAGATTTCTTCTTTACCCAGCTTAGCATTGAAATCTCCAAGAACGATATTGGTGTCAAAGCTGGGGCATTGATCGTATGTTCTTTCTAGGAGATCATAAAAGTCATCTTTGCTACCATTATCTTTGTCCTCTGTCGGGGCGTGGGCGCATATCAGGCTGATGTTGCCGAATGTAGCCTTGATGCGGATTGTTATGAGGCGTTCGCTTTTACAGTCAAAGCTTAAGACTTTTTGCCTAAGTCTGCCTCGAACAACAAATCCACATCCAAATAAGCGCCTCTCTCTGCTGCAATCACCGTAGTAGATGTCGCAGTTTTTCATCCTCTTCTTGCCCGGCCCATTCCATCGCACTTCCTGAATGGCGGTGATATCTGCTTTATAGCAGTCAAGGGCCTCCGCGAGTTCTTCGGCTGCACGTGGCCTGTTAAGAGACCTCACATTCCACGTGCAGAACCGAAAAGCATGGTCATTTGTTCGTTTGCTGGGGTCGTCAACAGTAGATCGGTCAGTATCCGAGGCAAGTATTCGTCTCTGAACAAAATTTTTTTACGCGGTGAGGGTGTTAACCCCACGCACAACCCCCAGCTGGGAGGCCAGGCCCATTTATTTTACCCTTGGGCGAAGGGTCCGGATGACTCCGGTATCGGTAACCTCGCTGAGGTTGTGAGTGCCGCCGTTGACCCTACACGATAGGGTTCCTCCGCGGCCAACTCTACTCCAAAATCCCGATATGACCTTGAAGGCAACCTTTTAGATCTGAGCTCCGAATATGTCAGAGTAGCTCTAAAAGGAGGTGTACCAGGTAGCTCTGGATGTCGCCGTTGGCTAATCTGATGATAAGCTCCTCCGCCGCCATCCGTAGAGAAGATGAGCCCTGATACAGACTCATCCACTCTCCCCCTCTCTCGTTTGCAGCCGCCAATGACGTCCCACGGGGGTTGGGTACCCCATCTTCAGTCGAAGGTGCTCGGCTCCCGGATTTCACCACGGGGAGGTGAGAGTAGGAGTTCATTGACAGAGGCTAAGTGCAGACGCCTGTGCCTGCATAAGTCGCTTGTCAACGCTTCGAAATCCGACGATTTGCTATTCTTTTTTATAAAATATCCAAAAATTCGATTAGTATGTAACAAAATTAAGTTATTTCCTGTAATACATGTAGATAGAATAATAGTTTTAGAAACAAATGACGTTGCGGAATGTGAAAACAATTATATGCCCCTAAAGAATTCTAAACAACCAACGTTCTTATCGTTTTGTGAAATAAACCCCAATACGACATGTGTGCAGCAACTACTGAACAACAATACGGCCTTATGCAAGACATCCCCAGCATCCCTGATTGATCCAATTAATGTTGTTGAAGATGGACTTGTAATCATCAATAACCAAATCGCAAAAGTTCAGGAAGGGAACAACGAACCTATTACTGTGAATGGAACCTACTTGTTAGTATTCGGAGAAAAAACAACCGTCAACGACAAGACTTACATCAACAAGAAGAAAATACCTCATTCGAACCCAGAACCTCCTAGGGCACAAATGATTAATATTTCAGAACACCTCATAACGCTATCTTTACCCTACCTCAACGAGGTTCATCTAAGGAATTTGGATCACATCGCCACCATAAAACAAGAACTCAGAGCACAAAAAAATACAGTGGCTTGTTATATTTGCCCTTGCAGTTGGCATAATTTTTATAGGATTCTTAACATCAAGGCTACGAAAGAAGTTCAAGAGAACAAATGAGACCAACAATAAAACTGTAGTTAATGCCGTTAATGTCATGGAGATTAATAAAGAGGCGTTAGTACACGACATCCTCAAAAACTTGCGCAAAGCTGAGGACAGCTTAGTTTAAAGGGGGAGTAGTTATAAGACATAAGTGTCAACGTTCGTACTTTTAAGTCATTGCACTTCCTAAACCCAATCCAATTCCAATTACCTTTCACAACGCTAGCATTTCCTGTACGTTCACCCCACACACAACACAGCCGATACCACACATCCAACACTCTCCCAGTACCTCAATACAGAACACTCACCTCACACAACGCACTCATATTTCACGTATCCCAATATCAGCACTTCCTCCATGCCCGAGCACAATAGTTCGTAAGCATTTTGTTATTGTTAAGGTAGGTTAAGTTCAGTTTGAATAAATAAAATAAAATTCAGTCTTTCAAGATCACCATAGGTGATAAGACACATTTGTTTAATTTATATGTATATACTGCGCTGAAACCCGCATTTCCTGAACTACTATGAAAGTTTTTGATTTTTAACCAACTTTTTCCTGTGATTTTGACTAGTTTCTTCTTTTCATATAACTTTTTCTGCTCTTTTACCTACATTTTTCATGGAAAATCTGATTATTTTCTGAACTACTGCGCTGAAACCCGAATTCCTGAACTGCTATGAAAGTTTTTGATCTTTAACCAACTTTTTCCTGTGATTTTTACTAGTTTCTTCTTTTCATATAACTTTTTCTGCTCTTTTACCTACTTTTTTCATGGAAAATCTGATTATTTTCTCAATATTTTTATATTATACTGCTATTTTTATACATATACTGCGCTGAAACCCGCATTTGCTGAACTTTTTGATCTTTAACCGACTTTTTCCTGTGATTTTTACAAGTTTCTTCTTTTCATTTAACTTTTTCTGCTCTTTTACCTACATTTTTCATGGAAAATCTGATTATTTTCTCAATATTTTTATATTATACTGCTATTTATATACATATATACTGCGCTGAAACCCGCATTTCCTGAACTACTATAAAAGTTTTTGATCTTTAACCAACTTTTTCCTGTGATTTTGACTAGTTTCTTCTTTTCATATAACTTTTTCTGCTCTTTTACCTAGATTTTTCATGGAAAATCTAATTATTCTCTCAATATTTTTATATTATACTTCTATTTTTATATATATATACTGCGCTGAAACCCGCATTTCCTGAATTACTATGCAAGTTCTTGATCTTTTACCAACTTTTTCCTGTGATTTTTACTAGTTTCTTCTATTCATATAACTTTTTCTGCTCTTTTACCTACTTTTTTCATGGAAAATCTGATTATTTTCTCAATGTTTTTATATTATACTGCTATTTTTTTATATATATACTGCGCTGAAACCCGCATTTCTTGAACTACTATGAAAGTTTTTGATCTTTAACCGACTTTTTCCTGTGATTTTTACAAGTTTCTTCTTTTCATTTAACTTTTTCTGCTCTTTTACCTACATTTTTCATGGAAAATCTGATTATTTTCTCAATATTTTTATATTATACTGCTATTTATATACATATATACTGCGCTGAAACCCGCATTTCCTGAACTACTATAAAAGTTTTTGATCTTTAACCAACTTTTTCCTGTGATTTTGACTAGTTTCTTCTTTTCATATAACTTTTTCTGCTCTTTTACCTAGATTTTTCATGGAAAATCTAATTATTCTCTCAATATTTTTATATTATACTTCTATTTTTATATATATATACTGCGCTGAAACCCGCATTTCCTGAATTACTATGCAAGTTCTTGATCTTTTACCAACTTTTTCCTGTGATTTTTACTAGTTTCTTCTATTCATATAACTTTTTCTGCTCTTTTACCTACTTTTTTCATGGAAAATCTGATTATTTTCTCAATGTTTTTATATTATACTGCTATTTTTTTATATATATACTGCGCTGAAACCCGCATTTCTTGAACTACTATGAAAGTTTTTGATCTTTAACCGACTTTTTCCTGTGATTTTTACTAGTTTTTTCTTTTCATATAACTTTTTCTGCTCTTTTACCTACATTTTTCATGGAAAATCTGATTATTTTCTCAATATATTTATATTATACTGCTTTTTTTATATATATACTGCGCTGAAACCCGCATTTTCTGAACTACTATGAAAGTTTTTGATCTTTAACCAACTTTTTCCTGTGATTTTTACTAGTTTCTTCTTTTCATATAACTTTTTCTGCTCTTTTACCTACATTTTCCATGGAAAATCTGATTATTTTCTCAATATCTTTATATTATATATATATATATATAAACTGCGCTGAAACGCGCATTTCCTGAACTACTATGAAAGTTTTTGATCTTAAACCAACTTTTTCCTGTGATTTTTACTAGTTTCTTCTTTTCATATAACTTTTTCTGCTCTTTTACCTACATTTTTCATGGAAAATCTGATTATTTTCTCAATATATTTATATTATACTGCTATTTTTATATATATACTGCGCTGAAACCCGCATTTCCTGAACTACTATAAAAGTTTTTGATCTTTAACCAACTTTTTCCTGTGATTTTGACTAGTTTCTTCTTTTCATATTACTTTTTCTGCTCTTTTACCTACATTTTTCATGGAAAATTTGATTATTTTCTCAATATTTTTATATTATACTGCTATTTTTATACATATACTGTGCCGAAACCCGCATTTCCTGAACTACTATGAAAGTTTTTGATCTTTAACCAACTTTTTCCTGTGATTTTTACTAGTTTCTTCTTTTCATATAACTTTTTCTGCTCTTTTACCTACTCTTTTCATGGAAAATCTGATTATTTTCTCAATATTTGTATATTATACTGCTATTTTTATATATATACTGCGCTGAAACCCGCATTTTCCGAACTGCTATGAAAGTTTTTTATCTTTAACCAACTTTTTCCTGTGACTTTTACTAGTTTCTTCTTTTCATATAACTTTTTCTGCTCTTTTACCTTCCTTTTTCATGGAAAATCTTATTATTTTCTCAATATTTTTATATTATATATGTATATATACTGCGCTGAAACTCGCATTTCCTGAACTACTATGAAAGTTTTTGATCTTTAACCGACTTTTTCCTGTGATTTTTACTAGTTTCTTCTTTTCATATAACTTTTTCTGCTCTTTTACCTACTTTTTTCATGGAAAATCTAATTATTTTCTCAATATTTTTATTTTATACTGCTATTTATATACATATATACTGCGCTGAAACCCGCATTTCCTGAACTACTATAAAAGTTTTTGATCTTTAACCAACTTTTTCCTGTGATTTTGACTAGTTTCTTCTTTTCATATAACTTTTTCTGCTCTTTTACCTACATTTTTCATGGAAAATCTGATTATTCTCTCAATATTCTTATATTATACTGCTATTTTTATATATATACTGCGCTGAAACCCGCATTTCCTGAATTACTATGCAAGTTCTTGATCTTTTACCAACTTTTTCCTGTGATTTATACTAGTTTCTTCTATTCATATAACTTTTTCTGCACTTTTACCTACTTTTTTCATGGAAAATCTGATTATTTTCTCAATATTTTTATATTATACTGCTATTTTTTTATATATACTGCGCTGAAACCCGCATTTCCTGAACAACTATAAAAGTTTTTGATCTTTAACCAACTTTTTCCTGTGATTTTTACTAGTTTCTTCTTTTCATATAACTTTTTCTGCTCTTTTACCTACTTTTTTCATGGAAAATCTGATTATTTTCTCAATATTTTTATATATTATATATATATATATATATATACTGCGCTGAAACCCGCATTTCCTGAACTACTATGAAGGTTTTTGATCTTTAACCGACTTTTTCCTGTGATTTTTACTAGTTTCTTCATTTCATATAACTTTTTTTGCTCTTTTACCTACATATTTCATGGAAAATCTGATTATTTTCTCAATATTTTTATATTATATATATATATATACTGAGCTGAAACCCGCATTTCCTGAACTACTATGAAAGTTTTCGATCTTTAACCGACTTTTTCCTGTGATTTTTACTAGTTTTTTCTTTTCATATAACTTTTTCTGCTCTTTTACCTACATTTTTCAAGGAAAATCTGATTATTTTCTCAATATTTTTATATTATACTGCTTTTTTTATATATATACTGCGCTGAAACCCGCATTTTCTGAACTACTATGAAAGTTTTTTGATCTTTAACCAACTTTTTCCTGTGATTTCTACTAGTTTCTTCTTTTCATATAACTTTTTCTGCTCTTTTACCTACATTTTTCATGGAAAATCTGATTATTTTCTCAATATATTTATATTATACTGCTATTTTTATATATATACTGCGCTGAAACCCGCATTTCCTGAACCACTATAAAAGTTTTTGATCTTTAACCAACTTTTTCCTGTGATTTTGACTAGTTTCTTCTTTTCATATTACTTTTTCTGCTCTTTTACCTACATTTTTCATGGAAAATCTGACTATTTTCTCAATATTTTTATATTATACTGCTATTTTTATACATATACTGCGCTGAAACCCGCATTTCCTGAACTACTATGAACGTTTTTGATCTTTAACCAACTTTTTCCTGTGATTTTTACTAGTTTCTTCTTTTCATATAACTTTTTCTGCTCTTTTACCTACTCTTTTCATGGAAAATCTTATTATTTTCTCAATATTTTTATATTGAGCATTTCCTGAACTACTATGAAAGTTTTTGATCTTTAACCGACTTTTTCCTGTGATTTTTACTAGTTTCTTCTTTTCATATAACTTTTTCTGCTCTTTTACCTACTTTTTTCATCGAAAATCTGATTATTTTCCCAATATTTTTATATTATACTGCTATTTTTATATACATACTGCGCTGAAACCCGCATTTCCTGAACTACTATGAAAGTTTTTGATCTTTAACCAACTTTTTCCTGTGATTTTTACTAGTTTCTTCTTTTCATATAAGTTTTTCTGCTCTTTTACCTACATTTTTCATGGAAAATCTGATTATTTTCTTAATATTTTTATATTATATATATATATATATATATATATATACTGCGCTGAAACCCGCATTTCCTGAACTACTATAAAAGTTTTTAATCTTTAACCAACTTTTTCCTGTGATTTTTACTAGTTTCTTCTTTTCATATAACTTTTTCTGCTCTTTTACCTACATTTTTCATGAAAAATCGGATTATTTTCTCAATATTTTTATATTATATATATATATATATATACTGCGCTGAAACCCGCATTTCCTGAACTACTATGAAAGTTTTTGATCTTTAACCGACTTTTTCCTGTTATTTTTACTAGTTTCTTCTTTTCATATAACTTTTTCTTCTCTTTTACCTACATTTTTCATGGAAAATCTGATTATTTTCTCAATATTCTTATATTATATATATATATATATATATCTATCTGATTATTTTCTCAATATTCTTATATTATATATATATATATATATATATATATATATATATATATACTGCGCTGAAACCCGCATTTCCTGAACTACTATGAAAGTTTTTGATCTTTAACCGACTTTTTCCTGTGATTTTTACTAGTTTCTTCTTTTCATATAACTTTTTCTGCTTTTATACCTACTTTTTTCATGGAAAATCTGATTATTTTCTCAATATTTTTATATTATACTGCGCTGAAACCCGCATTTCCTGAACTACTATAAAAGTTTTTGATCTTTAACCAACTTTTTCCTGTGATTTTTACTAGTTTCTTCTTTTCATATAACTTTTTCTGCTCTTTTACCTACATTTTCCATGGAAAATCTGATTATTTTCTCAATATTTTTATATTATATATATATATATATACTGCGCTGAAACGCGCATTTCCTGAACTACTATAAAAGTTTTTGATCTTTAACCGACTTTTTCCTGTGATTTTTACTAGTTTCTTCTTTTCATATAACTTTTTCTGCTCTTTTACCTACATTTTTCATGGAAAATCTGATTATTTTCTCAATATTCTTATATTATACATATATATATATATATATACTGCGCTGAAACCCGCATTTCCTAAACACTATGAAAGTTTTTGATCTTTAACCGACTTTTTTCTGTGATTTTTACTGGTTTCTTCTTTTCATATAACTTTTTCTGCTCTTTTACCTACCTTTTTCATGGAAAATCTGATTATTTTCTCAATATTTTTATATTATACTGCTATTTTTATATATATATACTGCGCTGAAACCCGCATTTCCTGAACTACTATGAAAGTTTTTGATCTTTAACCAACTTTTTCCTGTGATTTTTACTAGTTTCTTCTTTTCATATAACTTTTTCTGCTCTTTTACCTACATTTTTCATGGAAAATCTGATTATTTTCTCAATATTTTTATATTAT
>CAKAIZ010000083.1:0-34029 GCA_916610145.1 Eristalis arbustorum | reverse complement strand
GAGCAGAAAAAAGTTATATGAAAAGAAGAAACTAGTAAAAATCACAGGAAAAAGTTGGTTTAAAGATCAAAAACTTTCATAGTAGTTTAGGAAATGCGGGTTTCAGCGCAGTATATATATATAAATATCAGTATAATATATAAAAATATTGAGAAAATATCAGATTTTCCATGAAAAATGTAGGTAAAAGAGCAGAAAAAGTTATATGAAAAGAAGAAACTAGTAAAAATGACAGAAAAAAGATGGTTAAAGATCAAAAACTTTCATAGTAGTTCAGGAAATGCGGGTTTCAGCGCAGTATATATATATATAATATAAAAATATTGACAAAATAATCAGATTTTCCATGAAAAAATTTGGGTAAAAGAGCAGAAAAAGTTATATGAAAAGAAGAAACTAGTAAAAATGACAGGAAAAAGTTGGTTAAAGTTAAAAAACTTTCATAGTAGTTTAGGAAATGCGGGTTTCAGCGCAGAATATATATATATATATATATATACATATAATATAAAAATATTGAGAAAATAATCAGATTTTCCATAAAAAAGGTAGGTAAAAGAGCAGAAAAAGTTATATGAAAAGAGGAAACTAGTAAAAATCACAGGAAACAGTTGGTTAAAGATCAAAAACTTTCATATTAGTTCAGGAAATGCGGATTTCAGCGCAGTATATATATATATATATATAACATCAAAATAATGAGAAGATAATCAGATTTTCCATGAAAAATGTAGGTAAAAGAGCAGAAAAAGTTATATAAAAAAGAAGAAACTAGTAAAAATCAAAGGAAAATGTTGGTTAAAGATCAAAAACTTTCATAGTAGTTTAGGAAATGCGGGTTTCAGCGCTGTATATATATTTATATATAATATAAAAATATTGAGAAAATAATCAGATTTTCCATGAAAAATGTAGGTAAAAGAGCAGAAAAAGTTATATGAAAAGAAGAATCTTCTAAAAATCACAGGAAAAAGTTGGTTAAAGATCAAAAACTTTCATAGTAGTTTAGGAAATGCGGGTTTCACCGCAGTATATATATGTAGTATAAAAATATTGAGAAAATAATCAGATTTTCCATGAAAAATGTAGGTAAAAGAGCAGAAAAAGTTATATGAAAAGATGAAACTAGTAAAAATCACAGGAAAAAGTTGGTTAAAGATCAAAAAACTTTCATAGTAGTTTAGGAAAAGCGGGTTTCAGCGCAGTATATATATAAAAATAGCAGTATAATATAAAAATATTGAGAAAATAATCAGATTTTCCATAAAAAAGGTAGGTAAAAGAGCAGAAAAAGTTATATGAAAAGAGGAAACTAGTAAGAATCACAGGAAAAAGTTGGTTAAAGATCAAAAACTTTCATAGTAGTTTAGGAAATGCGGGTTTCAGCGCAGTATATATATATAAAAATATTGAGAAAATAATCAGATTTTCCATAAAAAAGGTAGGTAAAAGAGCAGAAAAAGTTATATGAAAAGAAGAAACTAGTAAAAATCACAGAAAAAAGTTGGTTAAAGATCAAAAACTTTCATAGTAGTTTAGGAAATGCGGGTTTCAGCGCAGTATATATATATAATATATAATATAAAAATATTGAGAAAATAATCAGATTTTCCATGAAAAATGTAGGTAAAAGAGCAGAAAAAGTTATACGAAAAGATGAAACTAGTAAAAATCACAGGAAAAAGTTGGTTAAAGATCAAAAACTTTCATAGTAGTTTATATATATAAATATATATATAATATATATAAAAATAACAGTATAATATAAAAATATTGAGAAAATTATCAGATTTTCCATGAAAAATGTAGGTAAAAGAGAAGAAAAAGTTATATGAAAAGAAGAAACTGGTAAAAATCACAGGAAAAAGTTGGTTAAAGATCAAAAACTTTCATAGTAGTTTAGGAAATGCGGGTTTCAGCGCAGTATATATATATAATATGAAAATATTGAGAAAATAATCAGATTTTCCATGAAAAATGTAGGTAAAAGAGCAGAAAAAAGTTATATGAAAAGAAGAAACTAGTAAAAATCACAGGGAAAAAGTTGGTTAAAGATCAAAAACTTTCATAGTAGTTTAGGAAATGCGGGTTTCAGCGCAGTATATATATATAAATATCAGTATAATATAAAAATATTGAGAAAATAATCAGATTTTCCATGAAAAATGTAGGTAAAAGAGCAGAAAAAGTTATATGAAAAAGAAGAAACTAGTAAAAATGACAGAAAAAAGATGGTTAAAGATCAAAAACTTTCATAGTAGTTCAGGAAATGCGGGTTTCAGCGCAGTATATATATATATAATATAAAAATATTGACAAAATAATCAGATTTTCCATGAAAAATTTGGGTAAAAGAGCAGAAAAAGTTATATGAAGAAGAAGAAACTAGTAAAAATGACAGGAAAAAGTTGGTTAAAGTTAAAAAACTTTCATAGTAGTTTAGGAAATGCGGGTTTCA
The DNA here is from genome assembly GCA_916610145.1 of Eristalis arbustorum. NCBI lineage: Eukaryota > Metazoa > Arthropoda > Insecta > Diptera > Syrphidae > Eristalis > Eristalis arbustorum. Next base: position 31,571 of record CAKAIZ010000083.1, on the reverse strand, counting down.
GCGCAGTATATATATATATATATAAAAATATTGAGAAAATAATCAGATTTTCCATAAAAAAAGGTAGGTAAAAGAGCAGAAAAAGTTATATGAAAAGAGGAAACTAGTAAAAATCACAGGAAAAAGTTGGTTAAAGATCAAAAACTTTCATATTAGTTCAGGAAATGCGGATTTCAGCGCAGTATATATATATATATATATAACATCAAAATAATGAGAAGATAATCAGATTTTTCAAGAAAAATGTAGGTAAAAAAGCAGAAAAAGTTATATAAAAAAGAAGAAACTAGTAAAAATCAAAGGAAAATGTTGGTTAAAGATCAAAAACTTTCATAGTAGTTTAGGAAATGCGGGTTTCAGCGCTGTATATATATATATATATAATATAAAAATATTGAGAAAATAATCAGATTTTCCATGAAAAATGTAGGTAAAAGAGCAGAAAAAGTTATATGAAAAGAAGAATCTTCTAAAAATCACAGGAAAAAGTTGGTTAAAGATCAAAAACTTCATAGTAGTTTAGGAAATGCGGGTTTCACCGCAGTATATATATGTAGTATAAAAATATTTGAGAAAAATAATCAGATTTTCCATGAAAAATGTAGGTAAAAGAGCAGAAAAAGTTGTATGAAAAGATGAAACTAGTAAAAATCACAGGAAAAAGTTGGTTAAAGATCAAAAACTTTCATAGTAGTTTAGGAAAAGCGGGTTTCAGCGCAGTATATATATAAAAATAGCAGTATAATATAAAAATATTGAGAAAATAATCAGATTTTCCACAAAAAAAGGTAGGTAAAAGAGCAGAAAAAGTTATATGAAAAGAGGAAACTAGTAAGAATCACAGGAAAAAGTTGGTTAAAGATCAAAAACTTTCATAGTAGTTTAGGAAATGCGGGTTTCAGCGCAGTATATATATATAAAAATATTGAGAAAATAATCAGATTTTCCATAAAAAAGGTAGGTAAAAGAGCAGAAAAAGTTATATGAAAAGAAGAAACTAGTAAAAATCACAGAAAAAAGTTGGTTAAAGATCAAAAACTTTCATAGTAGTTTAGGAAATGCGGGTTTCAGCGCAGTATATATATATAATATATAATATAAAAATATTGAGAAAATAATCAGATTTTCCATGAAAAATGTAGGTAAAAGAGCAAAAAAAGCTATATGAAAAGATGAAACTAGTAAAAATCACAGGAAAAAGTTGGCTAAAGATCAAAAACTTTCATAGTAGTTTAGGAAATGCGGTATTCAGAGCAGTATATATATAAAAATATTGAGAAAATAATCAGATTTTCCATGAAAAATGTATGTAAAAAAACAGAAAAAGTTATATGAAAAGAAGAAACTAGTAAAAATCACAGGAAAAAGTTGGTTAAAGATCAAAAACGTTCATAGTAGTTTAGGAAATGCGGGTTTCAGCGCAGTATATATATATATAATATAAAAATATTGACAAAATAATCAGATTTAAGCAGAGCAGAAAAAGTTATATGAAAAGAAGAAACTAGTAAAAATGACAGGAAATAGTTGGTTAAAGTTAAAAAACTTTCATAGTAGTTTAGGAAATGCGGGTTTCAGCGCAGTATATATATATAATATAAAAATATTGAGAAAATAATCAGATTTTCCATGAAAAATGTGGGTAAAAGAGCAGAAAAAGTTATATGAAAAGATGAAACTAGTAAAAATCACATGAAAAAGTTGGTTAAAGATCAAAAACGTTCATAGTAGTTTAGGAAATGCGGGTTTCAGCGCAGTATATATATAAAAATAGCAGTATAATATAAAAATATTGAGAAAATAATCAGAATTTCCATGAAAAATGTGGGTAAAAGAGCAGAAAAAGTTATATGAAAAGATGAAACTAGTAAAAATCACAGGAAAAAGTTGGTTTAAGATCAAAAACTTTCATAGTAGTTTAGGATATGCGGGTTTCAGCGCAGTATATATATATATAATATAAAAAATATTGAGAAAATAATCAGATTTTCCATGAAAAATGTAGGTAAAAGAGCAGAAAAAGTTATATGAAAAGATGAAACTAGTAAAAAATCACAGGAAAAAGTTGGTTAAAGATCAAAAACTTTCATAGTAGTTTAGGAAATGCGGGTTTCAGCGCAGTATATATATAAAAATAGCAGTATAATATAAAAATATTGAGAAAATGATCAGATTTTCCATGAAAAATGTGGGTAAAAGAGCAGAAAAGGTTATATGAAAAGAAGGAACTAGTAAAAATCACAGGAAAAAATTGGTTAAAGATCAAAAACTTTCATAGTAGTTTAGGAAATGCGGGTTTCAGCGCAGTATATATATATAATATAAAAATATTGAGAAAATAATCAGATTTTCCATGAAAAATGTGGGTAAAAGAGCAGAAAAAGTTATATGAAAAGATGAAACTAGTAAAAATCACAGGAAAAAGTTGGTTAAAGATCAAAAACTTTCATAGTAGCTTAGGAAATGCGGGTTTCAGCGCAGTATATATATATATATAATATAAAAATAATGACAAAATAATCAGATTTTCTATGAAAAATTTGGGTAAAAGAGCAGAAAAAGGTATATGAAAAGAAGAAAAAAACTTTTCAAAAACTTTCATAGTAGTTTAGGAAATGCGGGTTTCAGCGCAGTATATATATAATATAAAAATATTGAGGAAATAATCAGATTTTCCATGAAAAAATGTAGGTAAAAGAGCAGAAAAAGTTATATGAAAAGAAGAAACTAGTAAAAATCACAGGAAAAAGTTGGTTAAAGATCAAAAACTTTCATAGTAGTTTAGGAAATGCGGGTTTCAGCGCAGTATAAATATATAATATACAAATATTGAGAAAATAATCAGATTTTCCATGAAAAATGTAGGTAAAAAGAGCAGAAAAAGTTATATGAAAAGAAGAAACTAGTAAAAATCACAGGAAAAAGTTGGTTAAAGATCAAAAACGTTCATAGTAGTTTAGGAAACGCGGGTTTCAGCGCAGTATATATATATATATAATATAAAAATATTGAGAAAATAATCAGATTTTCAATGAAAAATGTAGGTAAAAGAGCAGAAAAAGTTATATGAAAAGAAGAAACTAGTAAAAATCACAGGAAAAAGTTGGTTAAAGATCAAAAACTTTCATAGTAGTTTAGGAAATGCGGGTTTCAGCGCAGTATATATATAAAAATAGCAGTATAATATAAAAAATATTGAGAAAATAATCAGATTTTCCATAAAAAAGGTAGGTAAAAGAGCAGAAAAAGTTATATGAAAAGAAGAAACTAGTAAAAATCACAGGAAAAGTTGGTTAAAGATCAAAAACTTTCATAGTAGTTTAGGAAATGCGGGTTTCAGCGCAGTATATATATATATAATATAAAAATATTGAGAAAATAATCAGATTTTCCATGAAAAATGTAGGTAAAAGAGCAGAAAAAGTTATATGAAAAAAAGAAACTAGTAAAAATGACAGGAAAAAGTTGGTTAAGGATCAAAAACTTTCATAGTAGTTTAGGAAATGCGGGTTTCAGGGCAGTATATATATATAGTATAAAAATATTGAGAAAATAATCAGATTTTCCATGAAAAATGTAGGTAAAAGAGCAGAAAAAGTTATATGAAAAGATGAAACTAGTAAAAATCAAAGGAAAAAAGTTAGTTAAAGATCAAAAACTTTCATAGTAGTTTAGAAAATGCGGGTTTCATCGCAGTATATATATAAAAATAGCAATATAAAATAAAAATATTGAGAAAATAATTAGATTTTTCATGAAAAATGTAGGTAAAAGAGCAGAAAACGTTATATGAAAAGAAGAATCTTCTAAAAATCACAGGAAGAAGTTGGTTAAAGATCAAAAACTTTCATAGTAGTTCAGGAAATGCGGGTTTCAGCGCAGTATATATATATATATATATATATAATATAAAAATATTGAGAAAATAATCATATTTTCCATGAAAAATGTAGGTAAAGGAGCAGAAAAAGTTATATGAAAAGAAGAAACTAGTAAAAATCACAGGAAAAAGTTGGTTAAAGATCAAAAACTTTCATATTAGTTCAGGAAATGCGGATTTCAGCGCAGTATATATATATATATATAACATCAAAATATTGAGAAGATAATCAGATTTTCCATGAAAAATGGAGGTAAAAAAGCAGAAAAATTATATGAAAAACAAGAAACTAGTAAAAATCAAAGGAAAATGTTGGTTAAAGATCAAAAACTTTCATAGTAGTTTAGGAAATGCGGGTTTCAGCGCTGTATATATATATATATATATAATATAAAAATATTGAGAAAATAATCAGATTTTCCATGAAAAATGTAGGTAAAAGAGCAGAAAAAGTTATATGAAAAGAAGAATCTTCTAAAAATCACAGGAAAAATGCGGGTTTCAGCGCAGTATATATATATAAAAATAGCAGTATAATATAAAAATATTGAGAAAATAATCAGATTTTCCATAAAAAAGGTAGGTAAAAGAGCAGAAAAAGTTATATGAAAAGAAGAAACTAGTAAAAATCACAGAAAAAAGTTGGTTAAAGATCAAAAACTTTCATAGTAGTTTAGGAAATGCGGGTTTCAGCGCAGTATATATATATAATATATAATATAAAAATATTGAGAAAATAATCAGATTTTCCATGAAAAATGTAGGTAAAAGAGCAGAAAAAGCTATATGAAAAGATGAAACTAGTAAAAATCACAGGAAAAAGTTGGTTAAAGATCAAAAACTTTCATAGTAGTTTAGGAAATGCGGTATTCAGAGCAGTATATATATAAAAATATTGACAAAATAATGAGATTTTCCATGAAAAATGTATGTAAAAAAACAGAAAAAGTTATATGAAAAGAAGAAACTAGTAAAAATCACAGGAAAAAGTTGGTTAAAGATCAAAAACTTTCATAGTAGTTTAGGAAATGCGGGTTTCAGCGCAGTATATATATATATAATATAAAAATATTGACAAAATAATCAGATTTTCCATGAAAAATTTGGGTAAAAGAGCAGAAAAAGTTATATGAAAAGAAGAAACTAGTAAAAATGACAGGAAAAAGTTGGTTAAAGTTAAAAAACTTTCATAGTAGTTTAGGAAATGCGGGTTTCAGCGCAGTATATATATATATATATATATATAATATAAAAATATTGAGAAAATAATCAGATTTTCCATAAAAAAGGTAGGTAAAAGAGCAGAAAAAGTTATATAAAAAGAGGAAACTAGTAAAAATCACAGGAAAAAGTTGGTTAAAGATCAAAAACTTTCATATTAGTTCAGGAAATGCGGATTTCAGCGCAGTATATATATATATATATATATAACATCAAAATAATGAGAAGATAATCAGATTTTCCATGAAAAATGTAGGTAAAAAAGCAGAAAAAGTTATATAAAAAAGAAGAAACTAGTAAAAATCAAAGGAAAATGTTGGTTAAAGATCAAAAACTTTCATAGTAGTTTAGGAAATGCGGGTTTCAGCGCTGTATATATATATATATATATATAATATAAAAATATTGAGAAAATAATCAGATTTTCCATGAAAAATGTAGGTAAAAGAGCAGAAAAAGTTATATGAAAAGAAGAATCTTCTAAAAATCACAGGAAAAAGTTGGTTAAAGATCAAAAACTTTCATAGTAGTTTAGGAAATGCGGGTTTCACAGCAGTATATATTTGTAGTATAAAAATATTGAGAAAATAATCAGATTTTCCATGAAAAATGTGGGTAAAAGAGCAGAAAAAGTTATATGAAAAGATGAAACTAGTAAAAATCACAGGAAAAAGTTGGTTAAAGATCAAAAACTTTCATAGTAGTTTAGGAAATGCGGGTTTCAGCGCAGTATATATATAAAAATAGCAGTATAATATAAAAATATTGAGAAAATAATCAGATTTTCCATAAAAAAGGTAGGTAAAAGAGCAGAAAAAGTTATATGAAAAGAAGAAACTAGTAAAAATCACAGGAAAAAGTTGGTTAAAGATCAAAAACTTTCATAGTAGTTTAGGAAAGGCTGGTTTCAGCGCAGTATATATATATAATATAAAAATATTGAGAAAATAATCAGATTTTCCATGAAAAATGTAGGTAAAGGAGCAGAAAAAGTTATATGAAAAGAAGAAACTAGTAAAAATCACAGGAAAAAGTTGGTTAAAGATCAAAAACTTTCATAGTAGTTTAGGAATGCGGGTTTCAGCGCAGTATATATATATATAATATAAAAATATTGAGAAAATAATCAGATTTTCCATAAAAAAAGTAGGTAAAAGAGCAGAAAAAGTTATATGAAAAGAAGTAACTAGTAAAATGACAGGAAAAAGTTGGTTAAAGATCAAAAACTTTCATAGTAGTTTAGGAAATGCGGGTTTCATCGCAGTATATATATAAAAATAGCAGTATAATATAAAAATATTGAGAAAATGATCAGATTTTCCATGAAAAATGTAGGTAAAAGAGCAGAAAAGGTTATATGAAAAGAAGGAACTAGTAAAAATCACAGGAAAAAATTGGTTAAAGATCAAAAACTTTCATAGTAGTTTAGGAAATGCGGGTTTCAGCGCAGTATATATATATAATATATATAAATATTGAGAAAATAATCAGATTTTCCATGAAAAATGTGGGTAAAAGAGCAGAAAAAGTTATATGAAAAGATGAAACTAGTAAAAATCACAGGAAAAAGTTGGTTAAAGATCAAAAACTTTCATAGTAGTTTAGGAAATGCGGGTTTCAGCGCAGTATATACATATATATAATATAAAAATATTGACAAAATAATCAGATTTTCCATGAAAATTTGGGTAAAAGAGCAGAAAAAGTTATATGAAAAGAAGAAACTAGTAAAAATGACAGGAAAAAGTTGGTTAAAGATCAAAAACTTTCATAGTAGTTTAGGAAAGGCTGGTTTCAGCGCTGTATATATATATAATATAAAAATATTGAGAAAATAATCAGATTTTCCATGAAAAATATAGGTAAAAGAGCAGAAAAAAGTTATATGAAAAGAAGAAACTAGTAAAAATCACAGGAAAAAAGTTGGTTAAAGATCAAAAACTTTCATAGTAGTTCAGGAAATGCGGGTTTCAGCGCAGTATATATATATATATATAAAAATATTGAGAAAATAATCAGATTTTCCATAAAAAAGGTAGGTAAAAGAGCAGAAAAAGTTATATGAAAAGAAGAAACTAGTAAAAATCACAGGAAAAAGTTGGTTAAAGATCAAAAACTTTCATAGTAGTTTAGGAAAGGCTGGTTTCAGCGCAGTATATAAATATAATATAAAAATATTGAGAAAATAATCAGATTTTCCATGAAAATGTAGGTAAAAGAGCAGAAAAAGTTATATGAAAAGAAGAAACTAGTAAAAATCACAGGAAAAAAGTTGGTTAAAGATCAAAACTTTCATAGTAGTTTAGGAAATGCGGGTTTCAGCGCAGTATATATATATAATATAAAAATATTGAGAAAATAATCAGATTTTCCATAAAAAAGGTAGGTAAAAGAGCAGAAAAAGTTATATGAAAAGAAGAAACTAGTAAAAATCACAGGGAAAAAGTTGGTTTAAGATCAAAAACTTTCATAGTAGTTTAGGAAAGGCTGGTTTCAGCGCAGTATATATATATAATATAAAAATATTGAGAAAATAATCAGATTTTCCATGAAAAATGTAGGTAAAGGAGCAGAAAAAGTTATATGAAAAGAAGAAACTAGTAAAAATCACAGGAAAAAGTTGGTTAAAGATCAAAAACTTTCATAGTAGTTTAGGAAATGCGGGTTTCAGCGCAGTATATATATATATAATATAAAAATATTGAGAAAATAATCAGATTTTCCATAAAAAAAGTAGGTAAAAGAGCAGAAAAAGTTATATGAAAAGAAGTAACTAGTAAAAATGACAGGAAAAAGTTGGTTAAAGATCAAAAACTTTCATAGTAGTTTAGGAAATGCGGGTTTCATCGCAGTATATATATAAAAATAGCAGTATAATATAAAAATATTGAGAAAATGATCAGATTTTCCATGAAAAATGTAGGTAAAAGAGCAGAAAAGGTTATATGAAAAGAAGGAACTAGTAAAAATCACAGGAAAAAATTGGTTAAAGATCAAAAACTTTCATAGTAGTTTAGGAAATGCGGGTTTCAGCGCAGTATATATATATAATATAAAAATATTGAGAAAATAATCAGATTTTCCATGAAAAATGTGGGTAAAAGAGTAGAAAAAGTTATATGAAAAGATGAAACTAGTAAAAATCACAGGAAAAAGTTGGTTAAAGATCAAAAACTTTCATAGTAGTTTAGGAAATGCGGGTTTCAGCGCAGTATATACATATATATAATATAAAAATATTGACAAAATAATCAGATTTTCCATGAAAAATTTGGGTAAAAGAGCAGAAAAAGTTATATGAAAAGAAGAAACTAGTAAAAATGACAGGAAAAAGTTGGTTAAAGATCAAAAACTTTCATAGTAGTTTAGGAAATGCGGGTTTCAGCGCAGTATATATATATAATATAAAAATATTGAGAAAATAATCAGATTTTCCATGAAAAATATAGCTAAAAGAGCAGAAAAAGTTATATGAAAAGAAGAAACTAGTAAAAATCACAGGAAAAAGTTGGTTAAAGATCAAAAACTTTCATAGTAGTTCAGGAAATGCGGGTTTCAGCGCAGTATATATATATATAATATAAAAATATTGAGAAAATAATCAGATTTTCCATAAAAAAGGTAGGTAAAAGAGCAGAAAAAGTTATATGAAAAGAAGAAACTAGTAAAAATCACAGGAAAAAGTTGGTTAAAGATCAAAAACTTTCATAGTAGTTTAGGAATGGCTGGTTTCAGCGCAGTATATAAATATAATATAAAAATATTGAGAAAATAATCAGATTTTCCATGAAAAATGTAGGTAAAAGAGCAGAAAAAGTTATATGAAAAGAAGAAACTAGTAAAAATCACAGGAAAAAGTTGGTTAAAGATCAAAAACTTTCATAGTAGTTTAGGAAATGCGGGTTTCAGCGCAGTATATATATATAATATAAAAATATTGAGAAAAATAATCAGATTTTCCATAAAAAAAGTAGGTAAAAGAGCAGAAAAAGTTATATGAAAAGAAGTAACTAGTAAAAATGACAGGTGAAAAAGTTGGTTTTAAAGATCAAAAACTTTTCATAGTAGTTTAGGAAATGCGGGTTTCATCGCAGTATATATATAAAAATAGCAGTATAATATAAAAATATTGAGAAAATGATCAGATTTTCCATGAAAAATGTAGGTAAAGAGCAGAAAAGGTTATATGAAAAGAAGGAACTAGTAAAAATCACAGGAAAAAATTGGTTAAAGATCAAAACTTCATAGTAGTTTAGGAAATGCGGGTTTCAGCGCAGTATATATATATAATATAAAAATATTGAGAAAATAATCAGATTTTCCATGAAAAATGTGGGTAAAAGAGCAGAAAAAAGTTATATGAAAAGATGAAACTAGTAAAAATCACAGGAAAAAGTTGGTTAAAGATCAAAAACTTTCATAGTAGTTAAGGAAATGCGGGTTTCAGCGCAGATATATATATATAATATAAAAAATATTGACAAAAATAATCAGATTTTCCATGAAAAATTTGGGTGTAAAAGAGCAGAAAAAGTTATATGAAAAGAAGAAACTAGTAAAAATGACAGGAAAAAGTTGGTTAAAGATCAAAAACTTTCATAGTAGTTTAGGAAATGCTTGTTTCAGCGCAGTATATATATATTATATAAAAATATTGAGAAAATAATCAGATTTTCCATGAAAAATGTAGGTAAAAGAGCAGAAAAGGTTATATGAAAAGAAGGAACTAGTAAAAATCACATTAAAAAATTGGTTAAAGATCAAAAACTTTCATAGTAGTTTAGGAAATGCGGGTTTCAGCGCAGTATATATATATAATATAAAAATATTGAGAAAATAATCAGATTTTCCATGAAAAATGTGGGTAAAAGAGCAGAAAAAGTTATATGAAAAGATGAAACTAGTAAAAATCACAGGAAAAAGTTGGTTAAAGATCAAAAACTTTCATAGTGGTTTAGGATATGCGGGTTTCAGCGCAGTATATATACATATATAAAAAATATTGAGAAAATAATCAGATTTTCCATGAAAAAAGTAGGTAAAAGAGCAGAAAAAGTTATATGAAACGATGAAACTAGTAAAAATCACAGGAAAAAGTTGGTTAAAGATCAAAAACTTTCATAGTAGTTTAGGAAAGGCTGGTTTCAGCGCAGTATATATACATAATATAAAAATATTGAGAAAATAATCAGATTTTCCATGAAAAATGTAGGTAAAGAGCAGAAAAAGTTATATGAAAAGAAGAAACTAGTAAAAATCACAGGAAAAAGTTGGTTAAAGATCAAAAACTTTCATAGTAGTTTAGGAAATGCGGGTTTCAGCGCAGTATATATATATATAATATAAAATATTGAGAAAATAATCAGATTTTCCATAAAAAAAGTAGGTAAAAGAGCAGAAAAAGTTATATGAAAAGAAGTAACTAGTAAAAATGACAGGAAGAAAGTTGGTTAAAGTCAAAAACTTTCATAGTAGTTTAGGAAATGCGGGTTTCAGCGCAGTATATATATATTAATATAAAAATATTGAGAAAATAATCAGATTTTCCATAAAAAAAGTAGGTAAGAGAGCAGAAAAAGTTATATGAAAAGAAGAATCTAGTAAAAATCACAGGAAAAAATTGGTTAAAGATCAAAAACTTTCATAGTAGTTTAGGAAATGCGGGTTTCAGCGCAGTATATGTACATAATATAAAAATATTGAGAAAATAATCAGATTTTCCATGAAAAATGTGGGTAAAAGAGCAGAAAAAGTTATATGAAAAGATGAAACTAGTAAAAATCACAGGAAAAAGTTGGTTAAAGATCAAAAACTTTCATAGCGGTTTAGGATATGCGGGTTTCAGCGCAGTATATATATATAATATAAAAAATATTGAGAAAATAATCAGATTTTCCATGAAAAATGTAGGTAAAAGAGCAGAAAAAGTTATATGAAAAGATGAACTAGTAAAAATCACAGGAAAAAGTTGGTTAAAGATCAAAAACTTTCATAGTAGTTTAGGAAAGGCTGGTTTTAGCGCAGTATATATATATAATATAAAAATATTGAGAAAATAATCAGATTTTCCATGAAAAATGTAGGTAAAAGAGCAGAAAAAGTTATATGAAAAGAAGAATCTAGTAAAAATCACAGGAAAAAGTTGGTTAAAGATCAAAAACTTTCATAGCAGTTTAGGAAAATGCGGGTTTCAGCGCAGTATATATATATATAATATAAAAATATTGAGAAAATAATCAGATTTTCCATAAAAAAGTAGGTAAAAGAGCAGAAAAAGTTATATGAAAAGAAGTAACTAGTAAAAATGACAGGAAAAAGTTGGTTAAAGATCAAAAACTTTCATAGTAGTTTAGGAAATGCGGGTTTCATCGCAGTATATATATAAAAATAGCAGTATAATATAAAAATGTTGAGAAAATGATCAGATTTTCCATGAAAAATGTAGGTAACAGAGCAGAAAAGGTTATATGAAAAGAAGGAACTAGTAAAAATCACAGGGAAAAAATTGGTTAAAGATCAAAAACTTTCATAGTAGTTTAGGAAATGCTGGTTTCAGCGCAGTACATATATATAATATAAAAATATTGAGAAAATAATCAGAATTTCCATGAAAAATGTGGGTAAAAGAGCAGAAAAAGTTATATGAAAAGATGAAACTAGTAAAAATCACAGGAAAAAGTTGGTTAAAGATCAAAAACTTTCATAGTAGTTTAGGAAATGCGGGTTTCAGCGCAGTATATATATATAATATAAAAAATATTGAGAAAATAATCAGATTTTCCATGAAAAATGTACGTAAAAGAGCAGAAAAAGTTATATGAAAAGATGAAACTAGTACAAATCACAGGAAAAAGTTGGTTAAAGATCAAAAACTTTCATAGTAGTTTAGGAAATGCGGGTTTCAGCGCAGTATATATATAAAAATAGCAGTATAATATAAAAATATTGAGAAAATAATCAGATTTTCCATAAAAAAAGGTAGGTAAAAGAGCAGAAAAAGTTATATGAAAAGAAGAAACTAGTAAAAAATCACAGGAAAATGTTGGTTAAAGATCAAAAACTTTCATAGTAGTTTAGGAAAGGCTGGTTTCAGCGCAGTATATATATATAATATAAAAATATTGAGAAAATAATCAGATTTTCCATGAAAAATGTAGGTAAAAGAGCAGAAAAAGTTATATGAAAAGAAGAAACTAGTAAAAATCACAGGGAAAAAGTTGGTTAAAGATCAAAAACTTTCATAGTAGTTTAGGAAATGCGGGTTTCAGCGCAGTATATATATATATATATATATATAATATAAAAATATTGGGAAAATAATCAGATTTTCCATGAAAAATGTAGGTAAAAGAGCAGAAAAAGTTATATGAAAAGATGAAACTAGTAAAAATCACAGGAAAAAGTTGGTTAAAGACCAAACACTTTCATAGTAGTTTAGGAAATGCGGGTTTCAGCGCAGTATATATATATATAATATAAAAATATTGGGAAAATAATCAGATTTTCCATGAAAAATGTAGGTAAAAGAGCAGAAAAAGTTATATGAAAAGACGAAACTAGTAAAAATCACAGGAAAAAGTTGGTTAAAGATCAAAAACTTTCATAGTAGCTTAGGAAATGCGGGTTTCAGCGCAGTATATATATAAAAATAGCAGGTATAATATAAAAATATTGAGAAAATAATCAGATTTTCCATAAAAAAGGTAGGTAAAAGAGCAGAAAAAAGTTATATGAAAAGAAGAAACTTCTAAAAATCAGAGGAAAACGTTGGTTTAAGATCAAAAACTTTCATAGTAGTTTAGGAAATGCGGGTTTCGGCGCAGTATATATATATATAAAAATATTGAGAAAATAATCAGATTTTCCATGAAAAAAGTAGGTAAAAGAGCAGAAAAAGTTATTATGAAAAGAAGTAACTAGTAAAAATGACAGGAAAAAGTTGGTTAAAGATCAAAAACTTTCATAGTAGTTAGGAAATGCGGGTTTCAGCGCAGTATATATATAAAAAATAGCAGTATAATATAAAAATATTGAGAAAATAATCAGATTTTCCATGAAAAATGTAGGTAAAAGAGCAGAAAAAGTTATATGAAAAGAAGAAACTAGTAAAAATCACAGGAAAAAAGTTGGTTAAAGATCAAAAACTTTCATAGTAGTTTAGGAAATGCGGGTTTCAGCGCAGTATATATATAAAAAATAGCAGTATAATATAAAAATGTTGAGAAAATAATCAGATTTTCCATAAAAAAGGTAGGTAAAAGAGCAGAAAAAGTTATATGAAAAGAAGAAACTAGTAAAAATCACAGGTAAAAATTGGTTTAAGATCAAAAACTTTCATAGTAGTTTAGGAAATGCGGGTTTCAGCGCAGTATATATATATATATGTATATATATAATATAAAAATATTGGGAAAATAATCAGATTTTCCATGAAAAATGTAGGTAAAAGAGCAGAAAAAGTTATATGAATAGATGAAACTAGTAAAAATCTCAGGAAAAAGTTGGTTAAAGATCAAAAACTTTCATAGTAGTTTAGGAAATGCGGGTTTCAGCGCAGTATACATATAAAAATTGCAGTATAATATAAAAATATTGAGGAAATAATCAGATTTTCCATAAAAAGGTAGGTAAAAGAGCAGAATAAGTTATATGAAAAGAAGAAACTTCTAAAAATCAGAGGAAAAAATTGGTTTAAGATCAAAAACTTTCATAGTAGTTTAGGAAATGCGGGTTTCGGCGCAGTATATATATCATATAAAAATATTGAGAAAATAATCAGATTTTCCATGAAAAAAGTAGGTAAAAGAGCAGAAAAAGTTATATGAAAAGAAGTAACTAGTAAAAATGACAGGAAAAAGTTGCTTAAAGATCAAAAACTTTCATAGTAGTTTAGGAAATGCGGGTTTCAGCGCAGTATATATATAAAAATAGCAGTATAATATAAAAATATTGAGAAAATAATCAGATTTTCCATGAAAAATGTAGGTAAAAGAGCAGAAAAAGTTATATGAAAAGAAGAAACTAGTAAAAATCACAGAAAAAAGTTGGTTAAAGATCAAAAACTTTCATAGTAGTTTAGGAAATGCGGGTTTCAGCGCAGTACATATATAATAATAGCAGTATAATATAAAAATGTTGAGAAAATAATCAGTTTTTCCATAAAAAAGGTAGGTAAAAGAGCAGAAAAAGTTATATGAAAAGAAGAAACTAATAAAAATCACAGGAAAAAGTTGGTTAAAGATCAAAAACTTTCATAGTAGTTTAGGAAATGCGGGTTTCAGCGCAGTATATATATAAAAATAGCAGTATAATATAAAAATATTGAGAAAATAATCAGATTTTCCATAAAAAATGTAGGTAAAAGAGCAGAAAAAGTTATTTGAAAAGAAGAATCTAGTAAAAATCGCAGGAAAAAGTTGGTTAAAGATCAAAAACTTTCATAGTAGTTTAGGAAATGCGGGTTTCAGCGCAGTATATATATATATAATTTAAAAATATTGAGAAAATAATCAGATTTTCCATGAAAAATTTGGGTAAAAGAGCAGAAAAAGTTATATGAAAAGAAGAAACTAGTAAAAATGACAGGAAAAAGTTGGTTAAAGATCAAAAACTTTCATAACAGTTTAGGAAATGCGGGTTTCAGCGCAGTATATATATATAAAAATAGCAGTATAATATAAAAATATTGAGAAAATAATCAGATTTTCCATGAAAAATGTAGGTAAAAGAGCAGAAAAAGTTATATGAAAAGAAGAAACTTCTAAAAATCACAGGAAAAAGTTGGTTAAAGATCAAAAACTTTCATAGTAGTTTAGGAAATGCGGGTTTCGGCGCAGTATATATATAATATAAAAATATTGAGAAAATAATCAAATTTTCCATCAAAAAAGTTGGTAAAAGAGCAGAAAAAGTTATATGAAAAGAAGAAACTAGTAAAAATGACAGGAAAAAGTTGGTTAAGGATCAAAAACTTTCATAGTAGTTTAGGAAATGCGGGTTTCAGCGCAGTATATATATATAATATAAAAATATTGAGAGAATAATCAGATTTTCCATGAAAAATTTGGGTAAAAGAGCAGAAACAGTTATATGAAAAGAAGAAACTAGTAAAAATGACAGGAAAAAGTTGGTTAAAGATCAAAAACTTTCATAACAGTTTAGGAAATGCGGGTTTCAGCGCAGTATATATATAAAAAAACAGTATAATATAAAAATATTGAGAAAATAATCAGATTTTCCATAAAAAAGGTAGGTAAAAGAGCAGAAAAAGTTATATGAAAAGAAGAAACTTCTAAAAATCACAGGAAAAAGTTGGTTAAAGATCAAAAACTTTCACAACAGTTTAGGAAATGCGGGTTTCGGCGCTGTATATATATAATATAAAAATATTGAGAAAATAATCAAATTTTCCATGAAAAAAGTAGGTAAAAGAGCAGAAAAAGTTATATGAAAAGAAGAAAATAGTAAAAATCACAGGAAAAAGTTGGTTAAAGATCAAAAACTTTCATAGTAGTTTAGGAAATGCGGGTTTCAGCGCAGTATATATATATAAAAATAGCAGTATAATATAAAAATATTGAGAAAATAATCAGATGTTCCATGAAAAATGTAGGTAAAAGAGCAGAAAAAGTTATTTGAAAAGAAGAATCTAGTAAAAATCGCAGGAAAAAGTTGGTTAAAGATCAAAAACTTTCATAGTAGTTTAGGATATGCGGGTTTCAGCGCAGTATATATATATATAATATAAAAATATTGAGAAAATAATCAGATTTTCCATGAAAAATTTGGGTAAAAGAGCAGAAAAATTTATATGAAAAGAAGAAACTTCTAAAAATCACAGGAAAAAGTTGGTTAAAGATCAAAAACTTTCATAGTAGTTTAGGAAATGCGGGTTTCGGCGCAGTATATATATAATATAAAAATATTGAGAAAATAATCAAATATTCCATGAAAAAAGTAGGTAAAAGAGCAGAAAAAGTTATATGAAAAGAAGAAACTAGTAAAAATCACAGGAAAAAGTTTATTTTAGGAAATGCGCGTTTCGGCGCAGTATATATATAATATAAAAATATTGAGAAAATAATCAAATATTCCATGAAAAAAGTAGGTAAAAGAGCAGAAAAAGTTATATGAAAAGAAGAAACTAGTAAAAATCACAGGAAAAAGTTGGTTAAAGATCAAAAACTTTCATAGTAGTTTAGGAAATGCGGGTTTCAGCGCAGTATATATATAAAAATAGCAGTATAATATAAAAATATTGAGAAAATAATCAGATGTTCCATGAAAAATGTAGGTAAAAGAGCAGAAAAAGTTATTTGAAAGGAAGAATCTAGTAAAAATTGCATTAAAAAGTTGGTTAAGGATCAAAAACTTTCATAGTAGTTTAAGAAATGCGGGTTTCAGCGCAATATAATATTATATAATATAAAAAATTGAGAAAATAATCAGATTTTCCATGAAAAATTTGGGTAAAAGAGCAGAAAAAGTTATATGAAAAGAAGAAACTTCTAAAAATCACAGGAAAAAGTTGGTTAAAGATCAAAAACTTTCATAGTAGTTTAGGAAATGCGGGTTTCGGCGCAGTATATATATAATATAAAAGTATTGAGAAAATAATCAAATTTTCCATGAAAAAAGTAGGTAAAAGAGCAGAAAAAGTTATATGAAAAGAAGAAACAAGTAAAAATCACAGAAAAAGTTATATGAAAAGAAGAAACTAGTAAAAATGACAGGAAAAAGTTGGTTAAAGATCAAAACTTTCATAGTAGTTCAGGAAATGCGGGTTTCAGCGCAGTATATATATATAACATAAAAATATTGAGAAAATAATCAGATTTTCCATGAAAAATCTAGGTAAAAGAGCAGAAATAGTTATATGAAAAGAAGAAACTAGTAAAAATGACAGGAAAAAGTTGGTTAAAGATCAAAAACTTTCATAGTAGTTTAGGAAATGCGGGTTTCAGCGCAGTATATATATATAATATAAAAATATTGAGAAAATAATCAGATTTTCCATGAAAAATTTGGGTAAAAGAGCAGAAAAAGTTATATGAAAAGAAGAAACTAGTAAAAATGACAGGAAAAAGTTGGTTAAAGATCAAAAACTTTCATAACAGTTTAGGAAATGCGGGTTTCAGCGCAGTATATATATAAAAATAGGAGTATAATATAAAAATATTGAGAAAATAATCAGATTTTCCATAAAAAAGGTAGGTAAAAGAGCAGAAAAAGTTATATGAAAAGAAGAAACTTCTAAAAATCACAGGAAAAAGTTGGTTAAAGATCAAAAACTTTCATAGTAGTTTAGGAAATGCGGGTTTCGGCGCAGTATATATATAATATAAAAATATTGAGAAAAAAATCAAATTTTCCATGAAAAAAGTAGGTAAAAGAGCAGAAAAAGTTATATGAAAAGAAGAAACTAGTAAAAATCACAGGAAAAAGTTGGCTAAAGATCAAAAACTTTCATAGTAGTTTAGGAAATGCGGGTTTCAGCGCAGTATATATATAAAAATAGCAGTATAATATAAAAATATTGAGAAAATAATCAGATGTTCCATGAAAAATGTAGGTAAAAGAACAGAAAAAGTTATTTAAAAAGAAGAATCTAGTAAAAATCGCAGGAAAAAGTTGGTTAAAGATCAAAAACTTTCATAGTAGTTTAGGAAATGCGGGTTTCAGCGCAGTATATATATATATAATATAAAAATATTGAGAAAATAATCAGATTTTCCATGAAAAATTTGGGTAAAAGAGCAGAAAAAGTTATATGAAAAGAAGAAACTTCTAAAAATCACAGGAAAAAGTTGGTTAAAGTTCAAAAACTTTCATAGTAGTTTAAGAAATGCGGGTTTCGGCGCAGTATATATATAATATAAAAATATTGAGAAAATAATCAAATTTTCCATGAAAAAAGTAGGTAAAAGAGCAGAAAAAGTTATATGAAAAGAAGAAACTAGTAAAAATCACAGGAAAAAGTTGGTTAAAGATCAAAAACTTTCATAGTAGTTTAGGAAATGCGGGTTTCAGCGCAGTATATATATAAAAATAGCAGTATAATATAAGAATATTGAGAAAATAATCAGATTTTCCATGAAAAATGTAGGTAAAAGAGCAGAAAAAGTTATATGAAAAGAAGAAACTAGTAAAAATGACAGGAAAAAGTTGGTTAAAGATCAAAACTTTCATAGTAGTTTAGGAAATGCGCGTTTCAGCGCAGTATATATATATAACATTTTTTTTTTTTTTTTTTTTTTTATAATTTGCGCGTGCTCAAGGGGTTATTAATACCCTTAATTGTCCGGGGTCAAGACACAGCACGGGCCGAAGGTATAGAGGGAGAGAGAGAGAGGAGGTACCTGTGCACATTGGTCTTAAACATCTGCGGGTTGTAATCTATGGGGAATATTAAGCTGGGAAGAGCATTCCATATTCGTGTGGTGCGGCTGAAAAACGAGTCTCTAAATTTCACTGTGCGTCCGAAAGTAGGCTTAAGGGTAAACTGATGTGCATTCCTGGCGAGACGTGTATTGCGGGTGAATTCAAGGAGAGGAGGAATGCAGTTGGCTAGCTCACTTGAGCATCGTTTGTTAAAATAACGATAAAACACGGACAAAGAAGACACGGTACGTCGATGTTCAAGCGAGTCTAGTGAACCCGCGATATCGTTGTCTCCTATAAGTTTTATCGCTCGCTTTTGGATTCTATCTAGTAGGTGCAGGGTGGTCTTGGGGGCACCAGACCAGATATGAGCGTTATACTCAAGCTTAGGACGAATATACGCCTTATAGATTAAAGCCAAATCAGAGGGGGTGAAGTATTTCTTGCATCGATTAAGGAAACCTAAACATTTCGCAGCATTTTTGGCAACCTCGAATATATGATCGTTCCAGCTAAGTGTTGTGTTGATGCACATACCAAGGATGGAAAGTTTTCCGGTTTCGTCAATACAAGCGCCATTCATGGATAATGGCTGATTATCAGGGGTTCGCTTTAGAGACAGCAGACAGCATTGAGTTTTGGAGGCATTGAATTCCACTCTATTGTTCTTACCCCAGTTGATTATGCTGTCCAGATCAGAATTCAATGTGCTTGACATACGCTGCTGTTCCAATACTACGTCCGAAGGGCAGGGTCGTGAGTTTTGGAACGAATATGAAAAGCTGAGGGTGCTGTCATCAGCGAAGGAGTGGATTGGATTAGAAGTGGCAGACAGGAGATCATTTATAAAAATGAGAAAGAGTGTCGGAGACAGAACAGAGCCTTGGGGGACACCAGCATTTATTTTGTGGATATCAGACTTGAACCCATCCAAAACAACTTGGATTGAACCGTTCGAAAGGTAGTTTCTAATCCATAGAAGCAGAGATTCATCAACACCATAGGCACGCATTTTCGACAAAAGAGCTTGATGCCAAACTCTGTCAAATGCTTTAGAAATATCAAGCGCAACTACCTTGCTTTCGCCTGCATTGTGCAAAGATTGGTTCCACTTTTCGGTGAGATAAGCTATCAAATCACCAGTGGACCTGTTGCTGCGGAAGCCATACTGTCGGTCATTAAGAAGCTTCCGCGATTCAAGATATTTCAAAAGCTGACGATTTATCAGCGTTTCCATGACCTTAGAAAGAAGGGACGTAAGTGCTATGGGTCGGTACGAGGTGGGTGACGAAGATTCGCCCTTTTTAGGGACGGGCTGGACAAATGCTATTTTCCATCTACTCGGAAAGAGACCTGAAGAGTAGGATAGATGAAAAAACTTACGCAGTGGTTTTGCCAGCGAAGAAGAACACCTCTTCAGAAGTATTGGGGGAATACCATCCGGGCCAGCGGATTTGTGCACGTCGAGATCTTTAAGTACTCTTGCAACTGTACGAGTGCGGAAGTGAATTTGTCCCATGGTAAAATCGACGCTCTCGGGTACAGGTGGGGACAAGTTACAATCTGGCAGAGTTGAGCTGGCTGCAAAATGCGCCGCAAGCAGATTGGCTTTGTCCAAAGAGCTGACAGCTGGGATGTCATTGTAAATGAGCGTGGGAATTGATGACGAGGCGGAATTCTTTATGTTTTTCACAAATGACCAAAAGTTTTTGCTACCCTTGGGACATTGTAGCACTTTTTGCCACAACTTTTGTCCATGGGAGAATTTCACACATCGGATGTTAATGCATTGCAGTCATTTCTGGCCCGTTTAAACTTATTCCAACCCTCAGTAGGGTTGGCTTTGTATAACCGGAAATTCAACTCTCTTATTCTGATAGCCTCTCTGCAGCTCGAGTCATACCATGCATTTGGTCTGGGTTTGATACACTTCACTCTATGCGGAATGAAGGATTTCATACCCAGCTGAAGAATGTTTGTGATCATATCAGCAGCGGCATCCACGTCACTATCGAGGAAGCATAGTGACCAGTTAAAATTCCTAAAGAAGTTGTTGAGTCCGCGCCAATTGGCTTTCTCGTATAGCCATACTGTTCTTTTCGGGATTTGTTCTCTAACTGTTTGTGGCGAAAACGAGAAATTAGCTGATACGACACAGTGGTCTGACGAGCCTAGAGGCGACGATATGTCAACAGAATATTTGTCAGGATGAGAGGTGAGAAACAGGTCCAGTGTGTTGGCGGAATGATCTGCAATGTCAGGTATTCGTGTGGGCTCATTTACAAGCTGGGTCAGATTGTTTACCTCAGCAAAGATTTCAACGTACCTTCCTTCGGGTGTTGTCTGGCCTGAATGTCGAAGCCAATTAGAATTGTGTACATTGAAATCGCCCGCAATGGCAATTTCAGTGTGAGGATACAGGGAAACAATTCTTGAGATGGAATCGGATAGCGCATCAAATTCGTTAAAAGTTGAATTGCTATCCAAGTTTGGACTTCTATAAATAAAGCAGTAGTGGATTAAATGCTTACGGACATGGAATTTTAACCACAGAAAATTGAATTCCGGATTGGAACAAAGGCCGTATTGTGGTTGAAGTTGGTAAGCTACATCACTACGCACGTAGATGGCGAAACCGCGGTGTAAAAAGAAAAGCGGCACTAAGCTATATCCAGGCAGGTTCAAATCCGATAATTCGGTATTTTCGCCTACCTGTGTTTCACTTAGCGCCAAGACGGCTGGTTTGTAACGGGATAGGTGGACGTACACAGCAAAGAGATTCGCTCTGAGACCGCGAACATTGCTCACATCAACTCTAAAATTTCCCATAGATTATAAAGGGGAGATACCAAAGACCAAACTCCGACTGATTTAGGCAAAGCTAAGATCAGAAGTGTAAATTTAAAATTAGCTTCCAACAACAACCAATGTAGGTGTTATGCCCATACATTGGTAAGAGTTGGTCCATCAACAAATTCACACTTCTAAATCCGCAACGTCAGATGCTACACACTCTCAGTCGCATCAACCCGCCTGATAAAATCAAACGGGAGTTGCGACCGAGAATGCGCAGCAGTGGCTTGTGAAGGAAAGGGGCGAGAGGGAGCGGACCGGACGCACTCGACACCGAGACACTTCACTGCACTGCACACTTGTTTTTGTTTTTCTTATGATTTTTTTTTATTGTTACGGGGCACTCGCGATGTAGCTGTGGATCGGATGGACCGCGACACTTTGTTTATTTTATTTTTTTTTAGCGCAGACGCGAAATGCACCGTCAAAACAAGTGCACTGGTCGGAGGCTGGCACAGAACTGAACATAAAAATATTGAGAAAATAATCAGATTTTCCATGAAAAATCTAGGTAAAAGAGCAGAAAAAGTTTTATGAAAAGAAGAAACTAGTAAAAGTCACAGGAAAAAGTTGGTTAAAGATCAAAAACTTTCATAGTAGTTTAGAAAATGCGGGTTTCAGTGCAGTATATATATATATAAATATCAGTATAATATAAAAATATTGAGAAAAGAATCAGATTTTCCATGAAAAATGTAGGTAAAAGAGCAGAAAAAGTTATATGAAGAGAAGAAACTAGTAAAAATCACAGGCAAAAATTGGTTAAAGATCAAAAACGTTCATAGTAGTTTAGGAAATGCGGGTTTCAGCGCAGTATATATATATAATATAAAAATATTGAGAAAATAATTAGATTTTCCATGAAAAATGTAGGTAAAAGAGCAGAAAAAGTTATATGAAAAGAAGAAACTAGTAAAAATCGCAGGAAAAAGTTGGTTAAAGATCAAAAACTTTCATAGTAGTTTAGGAAATGCGGGTTTCGGCGCAGTATATATATATAATTTAAAAATATTGAGAAAATAATCAGATTTTCCATGAAAAATGTAGGTAAAAGAGCAGAAAAAGTGATATGAAAAGAAGAAACTAGTAAAAATCACAGGAAATAGTTGGTTAAAGATCAAAAACTTTCATAGTAGTTTAGGAAATGCGGGTTTCAGCGCAGTATATATATAAAAATAGCAGTATAATATAAAAATATTGAGAAAATAATCAGATTTTCCATGAAAAAAGTAGGTAAAAGAGCAGAAAAAGTTATATGAAAAGAAGAAACTAGTATATATATATAGAATTTTAGTATATATATATAATATAAAAATTTTGAGAAAATAATTAGATTTTCCATGAAAAATGTAGGTAAAAGAGCAGAAAAAGTTATATGAAAAGAAGAAACTAGTAAAAGTCACAGGAAAAAGTTGGGTAAAGATCAAAAACTTTCATAAGAGTTTAGGAAATGCGGGCTTCAGCGCAGTATATATATATATATAAATATCAGTATAATATAAAAATATTGAGAAAATAATCAGATTTTCCATGAAAAATGTAGGTAAAAGAGCAGAAAAAGTTATATGAAAAGAAGAAACTAGTAAAAATCACAGGCAAAAATTGGTTAAACATCAAAAACGTTCGTAGTAGTTTAGGAAATGCGGGTTTCAGCGCAATATATATATATAATATAAAAATATTGAGAAAATAATTAGATTTTCCATGAAAAATGTAGGTAAAAGAGCAGAAAAAGTTATATGAAAAGAAGAAACTAGTAAAAGTCACAGGAAAAAGTTGGTTAAAGATCAAAAACTTTCATAAGAGTTTAGGAAATGCGGGCTTCAGCGCAGTATATATATATATAAATATCAGTATAATATAAAAATATTGAGAAAATAATCAGATTTTCCATGAAAAATGTAGGTAAAAGAGCAGAAAAAGTTATATGAAGAGAAGAAACTAGTAAAAATCACAGGCAAAAATTGGTTAAAGATCAAAAACGTTCATAGTAGTTTAGGAAATGCGGGTTTCAGCGCAGTATATATATATAATATAAAAATATTGAGAAAATAATTAGATTTTCCATGAAAAATGTAGGTAAAAGAGCAGAAAAAGTTATATGAAAAGAAGAAACTAGTAAAAATCGCAGGAAAAAGTTGGTTAAAGATCAAAAACTTTCATAGTAGTTTAGGAAATGCGGGTTTCGGCGCAGTATATATATATAATTTAAAAATATTGAGAAAATAATCAGATTTTCCATGAAAAATGTAGGTAAAAGAGCAGAAAAAGTTATATGAAAAGAAGAAACTAGTAAAAGTCACAGGAAAAAGTTGGGTAAAGATCAAAAACTTTCATAAGAGTTTAGGAAATGCGGGCTTCAGCGCAGTATATATATATATATAAATATCAGTATAATATAAAAATATTGAGAAAATAATCAGATTTTCCATGAAAAATGTAGGTAAAAGAGCAGAAAAAGTTATATGAAAAGAAGAAACTAGTAAAAATCACAGGCAAAAATTGGTTAAACATCAAAAACGTTCGTAGTAGTTTAGGAAATGCGGGTTTCAGCGCAGTATATGTATATATAATATAAAAATATTGAGAAAATAATTAGATTTTCCATGAAAAATGTAGGTAAAAGAGCAGAAAAAGTTATATGAAAAGAAGAAACTAGTAAAAGTCACAGGAAAAAGTTGGTTAAAGATCAAAAACTTTCATAGTAGTTTAGGAAATGCGGGTTTCAGTGCAGTATATATATATATAAATATCAGTATAATATAAAAATATTGAGAAAATAATCAGATTTTCCATGAAAAATGTAGGTAAAAGAGCAGAAAAAGTTATATGAAGAGAAGAAACTAGTAAAAATCACAGGCAAAAATTGGTTAAAGATCAAAAACGTTCATAGTAGTTTAGGAAATGCGGGTTTCAGCGCAGTATATATATATAATATAAAAATATTGAGAAAATAATTAGATTTTCCATGAAAAATGTAGGTAAAAGAGCAGAAAAAGTTATATGAAAAGAAGAAACTAGTAAAAATCGCAGGAAAAAGTTGGTTAAAGATCAAAAACTTTCATAGTAGTTTAGGAAATGCGGGTTTCGGCGCAGTATATATATATAATTTAAAAATATTGAGAAAATAATCAGATTTTCCATGAAAAATGTAGGTAAAAGAGCAGAAAAAGTGATATGAAAAGAAGAAACTAGTAAAAATCACAGGAAATAGTTGGTTAAAGATCAAAAACTTTCATAGTAGTTTAGGAAATGCGGGTTTCAGCGCAGTATATATGTATAAAAATAGCAGTATAATATAAAAATATTGAGAAAATAATCAGATTTTCCATGAAAAAAGTAGGTAAAAGAGCAGAAAAAGTTATATGAAAAGAAGAAACTAGTATATATATATAGAATTTTAGTATATATATATAATATAAAAATTTTGAGAAAATAATTAGATTTTCCATGAAAAATGTAGGTAAAAGAGCAGAAAAAGTTATATGAAAAGAAGAAACTAGTAAAAGTCACAGGAAAAAGTTGGGTAAAGATCAAAAACTTTCATAAGAGTTTAGGAAATGCGGGCTTCAGCGCAGTATATATATATATATAAATATCAGTATAATATAAAAATATTGAGAAAATAATCAGATTTTCCATGAAAAATGTAGGTAAAAGAGCAGAAAAAGTTATATGAAAAGAAGAAACTAGTAAAAATCACAGGCAAAAATTGGTTAAACATCGAAAACGTTCGTAGTAGTTTAGGAAATGCGGGTTTCAGCGCAATATATATATATAATATAAAAATATTGAGAAAATAATTAGATTTTCCATGAAAAATGTAGGTAAAAGAGCAGAAAAAGTTATATGAAAAGAAGAAACTAGTAAAAGTCACAGGAAAAAGTTGGTTAAAGATCAAAAACTTTCATAGTAGTTTAGGAAATGCGGGTTTCAGTGCAGTATATATATATATAAATATCAGTATAATATAAAAATATTGAGAAAATAATCAGATTTTCCATGAAAAATGTAGGTAAAAGAGCAGAAAAAGTTATATAAATCACAGGAAAAAGTTGGTTAAAGATCAAAAACTTTCATAGTAGTTTAGGAAATGCGGGTTTCAGCGCAGTATATATATTAAAATAGCAGTATAATATAAAAATATTGAGAAAATAATCAGATTTTAGATGAAAAATGTAGGTAAAAGAGCAGAAAAAGTTATATGAAAAGAAGAAACTAGTAAAAATCACAGGAAAAAGTTGGTTAAAGATCAAAAACTTTCATAGTAGCTTAGATAATGCGGGTTTTAGCGCAGTAGATATATATAATATAAAAATATTGAGAAAATAATCAGATTTTCCATGAAAAATGTAGGTAAAAGAGCAGAAAAAGTTATATGAAAAGAAGAAACTAGTAAAAATGACAGGAAAAAGTTGGTTAAAGATCAAAAACTTTCGTAGTAGTTTAAGAAATGCGGGTTTCAGCGCAGTATATATATAAAAATAGTAGTATAATATAAAAGTATTGAGAAAATAATCAGATTTTCCATGAAAAAAGTAGGTAAAAGAGCAGAAAAAGTTATATGAAAAGAAGAAACTAGTAAAAATCACAGGAAAAAGTTGGTTAGAGATCAAAAACTTTCATAATAGTTTAGGAAATGCGTATAATATAAAAATATTGAGAAAATAATCAGATTTTCCATGAAAAAAGTAGGTAAAAGAGCAGAAAAAGTTATATGAATAGAAGAAACTTCTAAAAATCACAGGAAAAAGTTATTTAAAGATCAAAAACTTTCATAGTAGTTTAGGAATTGTGGGTTTCAGCGCAGTATATATATATATAATATAAAAATATTGAGAAAATAATCAGATTTTCCATGAAAAATGTAGGTAAAATAGCAGAAAAAGTTATATGAAAAGAAGAAACTAGTAAAAATGACAGGAAAAAGTTGGTTAAAGATCAAAAACTTTCATAGTAGTTTAGGAAATGCGGGTTTCAGCGCAGTATATATGTATAAAAATAGCAGTATAATATAAAAATATTGAGAAAATAATCAGATTTTCCATGAAAAAAGTAGGTAAAAGAGCAGAAAAAGTTATATGAAAAGAAGAAACTAGTATATATATATAGAATTTTAGTATATATATATAATATAAAAATTTTGAGAAAATAATTAGATTTTCCATGAAAAATGTAGGTAAAAGAGCAGAAAAAGTTATATGAAAAGAAGAAACTAGTAAAAGTCACAGGAAAAAGTTGGGTAAAGATCAAAAACTTTCATAAGAGTTTAGGAAATGCGGGCTTCAGCGCAGTATATATATATATATAAATATCAGTATAATATAAAAATATTGAGAAAATAATCAGATTTTCCATGAAAAATGTAGGTAAAAGAGCAGAAAAAGTTATATGAAAAGAAGAAACTAGTAAAAATCACAGGCAAAAATTGGTTAAACATCGAAAACGTTCGTAGTAGTTTAGGAAATGCGGGTTTCAGCGCAATATATATATATAATATAAAAATATTGAGAAAATAATTAGATTTTCCATGAAAAATGTAGGTAAAAGAGCAGAAAAAGTTATATGAAAAGAAGAAACTAGTAAAAGTCACAGGAAAAAGTTGGTTAAAGATCAAAAACTTTCATAGTAGTTTAGGAAATGCGGGTTTCAGTGCAGTATATATATATATAAATATCAGTATAATATAAAAATATTGAGAAAATAATCAGATTTTCCATGAAAAATGTAGGTAAAAGAGCAGAAAAAGTTATATAAATCACAGGAAAAAGTTGGTTAAAGATCAAAAACTTTCATAGTAGTTTAGGAAATGCGGGTTTCAGCGCAGTATATATATTAAAATAGCAGTATAATATAAAAATATTGAGAAAATAATCAGATTTTAGATGAAAAATGTAGGTAAAAGAGCAGAAAAAGCTATATGAAAAGAAGAAACTAGTAAAAATCACAGGAAAAAGTTGGTTAAAGATCAAAAACTTTCATAGTAGCTTAGATAATGCGGGTTTTAGCGCAGTAGATATATATAATATAAAAATATTGAGAAAATAATCAGATTTTCCATGAAAAATGTAGGTAAAAGAGCAGAAAAAGTTATATGAAAAGAAGAAACTAGTAAAAATGACAGGAAAAAGTTGGTTAAAGGCCAAAAACTTTCGTAGTAGTTTAAGAAATGCGGGTTTCAGCGCAGTATATATATAAAAATAGTAGTATAATATAAAAGTATTGAGAAAATAATCAGATTTTCCATGAAAAAAGTAGGTAAAAGAGCAGAAAAAGTTATATGAAAAGAAGAAACTAGTAAAAATCACAGGAAAAAGTTGGTTAGAGATCAAAAACTTTCATAATAGTTTAGGAAATGCGTATAATATAAAAATATTGAGAAAATAATCAGATTTTCCATGAAAAAAG
Source organism: Eristalis arbustorum (assembly GCA_916610145.1). NCBI lineage: Eukaryota > Metazoa > Arthropoda > Insecta > Diptera > Syrphidae > Eristalis > Eristalis arbustorum. The sequence goes on along the minus strand of CAKAIZ010000083.1, from coordinate 3,829 downwards.
TAGGTAAAAGAGCAGAAAATGTTATATGAATAGAAGAAACTTCTAAAAATCACAGGAAAAAGTTATTTAAAGATCAAAAACTTTCATAGTAGTTTAGGAATTGTGGGTTTCAGCGCAGTATATATATATATAATATAAAAATATTGAGAAAATAATCAGATTTTCCATGAAAAATGTAGGTAAAATAGCAGAAAAAGTTATATGAAAAGAAGAAACTAGTAAAAATGACAGGAAAAAGTTGGTTAAAGATCAAAAACTTTCATAGTAGTTTAGGGAATGCGGGTTTCAGCGCAGTATATATGTATAAAAATAGCAGTATAATATAAAAATATTGAGAAAATAATCAGATTTTCCATGAAAAATGTAGGTAAAAGAGCAGAAAAAGTTATATGAAAAGAAGAAACTAGTAAAAATCACAGAAAAAGTTGGTTAAAGATCAAAAACTTTCATAGTAGTTTAGGAAATGCGGGTTTCAGCGCAGTATATATATATATATATAAAAATATTGAGAAAAAAATCGGATTTTCCATGAAAAATTTAGGTAAAAGAGCAGAAAAAGTTATACAAAAAGATGAAACTAGTAAAAATCACAGGAAAAAGTTGGTTAAAGATCAAAAACTTTCATAGTACATATATATATAAATATATATATAAAATATATATATAAAAATAGCAGTATAATATAAAAATATTGAGAAAATAATCAGATTTTCGATGAAAAATGTAGGTGAAAGAGAAGAAAAAGTTATATGAAAAGAAGAAACTAGTAAAAATCACAGGAAAAAGTTGGTTAAAGATCAAAAACTTTCATAGTATGAAAAATGTAGGTAAAAGAGCAGAAAAAGTTATATGAAAACAAGAAACTAGTAAAAATCACAGGAAAAAGTTGGTTAAAGATCAAAAACTTTCATAGTAGTTTAGAAAATGCGGGTTTCAGCGCAGTATATATATAAAAATAGCAGTATAATATAAAAATATTGAGAAAATAATCAGATTTTCCATGAAAAATGTAGGTAAAAGAGCAGAAAAAGTTATATGAAAAGAAGAAACTAGTAAAAATCACAGGAAAAAGTTGGTTAAAGATCAAAAACTTTCATAGCAGTTTAGGAAATGCGGGTTTCAGCGCAGTATATATATATAATATAAAAATATTGAGAAAATAATCAGATTTTCCATGAAAAATGTAGGTAAAAGAGCAGACAAAGTTATATGAAAAGAAGAAACTTCTAAAAATCACAGGAAAAAGTTGTTTAAAGATCAAAAACTTTCATAGTAGTTTAGGAAATGCGGGTTTCAGCGCAGTATATATATATAAAAAATAGCAGTATAATATAAAAATATTGAGAAAATAATCAGATTTTCCATGAAAAATGTAGGTAAAAGAGCAGAAAAAGTTATATGAAAAGAAGAAACTAGTAAAAATCACAGGAAAAAGTTGGTTAAAGATCAAAAACTTTCATAGTAGTTTAGGAAATGCGGGTTTCAGCGCAGTATATATGTAATATAAAAATATTGAGAAAATAATCAGATTTTCCATGAAAAATGTAGGTAAAAGAGCAGAAAAAGTTATATGAAAAGAAGAAACTAGTAAAAATCATAGGAAAAAGTTGGTTAAAGATCAAAAACTTTCATAGTAGTTTAGGAAATGCGGGTTTCAGCGCAGTATATATATAATATAAAAATATTGAGAACATAATCAGATTTTCCACGAAAAAAGTAGGTAAAAGAGCAGAAAAAGTTATATGAAAAGAAGAAACTAGTAAAAATCACAGGAAAAAGTTGGTTAGAGATCAAAAACTTTCATAATAGTTTAGGAAATGCGTATAATATAAAAATATTGAGAAAATAATCAGATTTTCCATGAAAAAAGTAGGTAAAAGAGCAGAAAAAGTTATATGAAAAGAAGAAACTAGTAAAAATCACAGGAAAAAGTTGGTTAAAGATCAAAAACTTTCATAGTAGTTCAGGAAATGCAGGTTTCAGCGCGGTATATATATATATAAAATATAAAAATATTGAGAAAATAATCAGATTTTCCATGAAAAATGTAGGTTAAAGAGCAGAAAAAGTTATATGAAAAGAAGAAACTTCTAAAAATCACAGGAAAATGTTGGTTAAAGATCAAAAACTTTCATAGTAGTTTAGCAATAGCGGGTTTCAGCGCAGTATATACATATAATATAAAAATATTGGGAAAATAATCAGCTTTTCCATGAAAAATGTAGGTAAAAGAGCAGAAAAAGTTATACGAAAAGATGAAACTAGTAAAAATCACAGGAAAAAGTTGGTTAAAGATCAAAAACTTTCATAGTGGCTTAGGAAATGCGGGTTTCAGCGCAGTATATATATAAAAATAGCAGTATAATATAAAAATATTGAGAAAATAATCAGATTTTCTATGAAAAATGTAGGTTAAAGAGCAGAAAAAGTTATATGAAAAGAAGAAACTAGTAAAATCACAGGAAAAAGTTGGTTAAAGATCAAAAACTTTCATAGTAGTTTAGGAAATGCGGGTTTCAGCGCGGTATATATATATATAAAATATAAAAATATTGAGAAAATAATCAGATTTTCCATGAAAAATGTAGGTTAAAGAGCAGAAAAAGTTATATGAAAAGAAGAAACTTCTAAAAATCACAGGAAAATGTTGGTTAAAGATCAAAAACTTTCATAGTAGTTTAGCGGGTTTCAGCGCAGTATATACATATAATATAAAAATATTGGGAAAATAATCAGCTTTTCCATGAAAAATGTAGGTAAAAGAGCAGAAAAAGTTATACGAAAAGATGAAACTAGTAAAAATCACAGGAAAAAGTTGGTTAAAGATCAAAAACTTTCATAGTGGCTTAGGAAATGCGGGTTTCAGCGCAGTATATATATAAAAATAGCAGTATAATATAAAAATATTGAGAAAATAATCAGATTTTCTATGAAAAATTTAGGTTAAAGAGCAGAAAAAGTTATATGAAAAGAAGAAACTAGTAAAATCACGAGAAAAAGTTGGTTAAAGATCAAAAACTTTCATAGTAGTTTAGGAAATGCGGGTTTCAGCGCAGTATATATATATAATATAAAAATATTGAGAAAATAATCAGATTTTCCATGAAAAATGTAGGTAAAAGAGCAGAAAAAGTTATATGAAAAGAAGAAACTAGTAAAAATCACAGGAAAAAGTTGGTTAAAGATCAAAAACTTTCATAGTAGTATAAGAAATGCGGGTTTCAGCGCAGTATATATATATAAAAATAGCAGTATAATATAAAAATATTGAGAAAATAATCAGATTTTCCATGAAAAAAGTAGGTAAAAGAGCAGAAAAAGTTATATAAAAAGAAGAAACTAGTAAAAATCACAGGAAAATGTTGGTTAAAGATCAAAAACTTTCATAGTTGTTTAAGAAATGCGGGTTTCAGCGCAGTATAAATATAAAAATAGCAGTATAATATAAAAATATTGAGAAAATAATCAGATTTTCCATGAAAAATGTAGGTAAAAGAGCAGAAAAAGTTATATGAAAAGAAGAAACTAGTTAAAATCACAGGAAAAATTTGGTTAGAGATCAAAAACTTTCATAGTAGTTTATGAAATGCGGGTTTCAGCGCAGTATATATATATAATATAAAAATATTGAGAAAATAATCAGATTTTCCATGAAAAAATGTAGGTAAAAGAGCAGAAAAAGTTATATGAAAAGAAAAAAACTAGTAAAAATCACAGGAAAAAGTTGGTTAAAGATCAAAAACTTTCATAGTAATTTAGGAAATGCGGGTTTCAGCGCAGTATATATATATAATATAAAAATATTGAGAAAATAATCAGATTTTCCATG